>JBBPCW010258870.1:0-12937 GCA_037974425.1 Phenacogrammus interruptus
ATTATATATCTTTATGTATCATTAGTATTAATATTGCTATTATTGTTGCTATCATACTGATTGTAGATATTATTATTATTATTATTATTATTATTATTATTATTATTATTATTATTATTATTTGTGTTGCTGTGTAATGTATTATCATACTGATTGTACCAGTTCTGTTATGGTTGTCCTCCTCGTGCTTTATTAAATTATATTTCTTCATGTATCATTATTGTTATTATTGTTTAAATTCAGCTAAAAGAGGCAGAATAAAGTCTGGGATGGAGGAAATGACGCTCCTCTCATTATTGGCCAGAGCGCCGGTCCGGTGGGTTCGGTGACGTCACGAGCCCCGGACTCCGGTGTTCCGCCTCTCAGACGCTGAAGACCCGCAGCCGGACCACCGCGCCTCCCGGACCCCCGGCCCGAGCAGTGCCGGCCTTTCCCCTGCAGGGTGTGTGTGAGAGCGTGAACAGTGTCGGCCTTTCCCCTGCGGTGTGTGTGTGTGTGCGTGTGTGTGTGTGTGCAGCGCGCGGAGATGGCGGCGCACAAGCTGGTTCTGATCCGGCACGGAGAGAGCTGCTGGAACCGGGAGAACAGGTTCTGCGGCTGGTACGACGCGGATCTCAGTGACACCGGAGTGGAGGAGGCCAAGAGAGGAGGAGAGGCGCTCAGAGGTGTGTGTGTGTGTGTGTGTGTGTGTGTGTGCGTGTGTGTGTGTGTGTGTGTGTGTGTGTGTGTGTGTGTGTGTGTGTGTGTGTAGCTCACTTATCACATCTGGCCCTTTAGCTGTGAGCCGGAGGCCTCGGCTGCCCAGAGGAACTTCCATCACCGTCTTAATCGCTTCAGCAAAAGAAAAACAACACAGTATTACAGATAGGAACAAGGAGAGAAGAGAAGAGAAGAGAAGACAAGAGGAGAAGACTAGACAATACTGTATATATTCACACCTACATAGGAGGTGTGAGCACTACCAGTATACTGATCACCTGGAATCATCTGTATCTGTTCCTTCACTGGTTCAGGCCTTAACAAAAATAATTAAAAAACAATCATCCAAAACTCTTGGACGCTGGTGTATCTGGGTATTCCAGTATTAATTCAAAAATCACACTGAACTGCATATTTACGCCGGAGGGTTTAACTGTCACTGGACTGCAGCCAGTTTAGGTACAAATCAAGGCATTCTGTGCTCGAATTGGCCAAGAAAGCCCCACCACAGAGGCCGAGGGAAACCCCTTTTATAGGGGCAATGAGGTTTAGCATTGCTAATGCTATTTAGCGCAGAGAAATCGAGCAGCTTTCCCAGTCTGGCAGCAGCTACTGCATCCAGCCATGGAGCTCAGCCAGCGCTTCGGGTGCCCTGAAAAAAATAATTACTCTTGGAAACTCAGTCAGCAAGTCCTGGAATTTAATGGGCATAAAGAAATAACGTTTGGAGGGCTGGTCATTGGTCTGGGAATGAGACCAAAAAAACCCAAAATCAGTCCATCCAGGCCTTTGGAATTGTGTATTTCCTTATGCTTTAGCTACTAAAGTCATATGGTGAATCAAAAGAGGCGCCTACATTTGTTTTAGCCAGTGAGGAACACCTGAAGAAAACAAAAACAAACAGCGCAGACTATTTTTCCACGCTTGTCTTCCAGGAGCCGCCGCTGAGAAGAGAGCGGAGCGTAACTGCCAGCGCCTCATTAGGAACATTTTCATTACATATTAATAATGCGGGGACAGATGAGCAGCTGGATTCCTGAGTGCAGGCCAATGGCCCGCAAGATCCTGGAGAGCTCGGCCTATCAGATTACTCAGGCTCCGGCGAAAAAAAATCCCCACAGCCGTGGGGTACAGAGGACGCCTTCATGTCATCACGAAGAAAAGTGAATTATTAGCTAGACGGCATTTATTAGAGAGAGCGTAACACACTTGGATCAGGTTACGCTGCGTTTTTTTGTTAAACAGGCTATTAAAACGAATAGCATGATGCTGTGAAAATGCCTAGGTTCGCTATGACCATTGAGTGGGCCAGACTGTGTTTTTTCAGCCTTTTAATCTGCTGTTCTCATTTTATTATATAATTATGCACAAGACTGGACAACAGTCTTGTGCCACCCATCATTTTGTTACAGTTTGCTTTGAATCATCCTGATGATGCCTGTCTTTTCTTTGGCATACTGTGGAGATTAAATTAAAGAAATGCGAAGAATGGTATAACAGACTGTAAAGTGCCTAAACATACAAGGAGCCCAGATAAAGGAGTTTCAACTACTCAGCATTCAGCACCACCAGTATACTGATCACCACCTGATCATCTGGAATCATCTGCACCTGATTCTTCACTGGTTCAGGCCTTAAGATGGATGTGCTTTGTTCTGCTCAAATGATTTATACGTAGGTCATTGTGTTGCATTAACAAAAAAAGCTCCTGATGCTTGTTAGGTTCAGGGACTGGACTGAAAATGTGAGCCTTTTATTTAGCACACTTCGTCTGCCTTTTGTGGTTCCTCAGCTAAAACAAATGGATAATAAGAGTTTCCTCAAAGATCAAAAACACTGATTTATTTTCCTGTGACCAGTGTTGACACACACACACACTGATCACTCTGATGATAGATTTAACTTTTTCTGCATAATTCAGTGTTTGTGATGTAAACAGGGTTCTTCAAAGCAGGTTTGGTGTGAAACAGTTCACTATAGAGACTCTGTACATAGTTTCTATACAGTGGAGGTGAATGGAACCAGATTTCTCCAAAACAAATACAGGCAGTTTATTCATTATCAACCTCCAGTAAAGCTCCACGTATCTGAGTGGTTATATGGATGTTGATGATGGTAAAATAGTGGCAAATCAGAATGAAATCAGGTTTCTTCTGGGACTATTTTGCCTCACAATGCCCTACATAAGCTTTAAAGAGTAACAGGACGCCATCCCCATTTTCAGGTAACAACTCCCTTATTTCAACCAATTTGTGAGCATTAATATGCAATTCCTGATTTCTCAACACGCATATACACACACAGAGCGAAGGAGCGAGTATGAAAACAGAAAGTGAGCGATATCTCTGAACACATCTTGTGTTTAAATGAACCCAGCGGGTGCTAATACAACACTAAAATTTTCTGTGAGGGAGCTTTCAGAGGCCAATGCCTGGTTCCATTGATTACCACTATGAACGGCTTTGCTTTAATCCGACAGAAAACACAGTCACAGAATGGAAACTTTGGTAAACTCCCAGCAGGTAAAATGGTAATAAATCTGAACTAAACCAGTTTTCTTTGAGGAGTATTTGGCCCTACATGTATCCCTCCACCATAAATGGGTTTGGTTTTCGGACCAAATGCTTCACAAAACTCTGGCTCAGGCGTCAGGCGGTGCAACCAAAACCATTTTGAGGAATAACTTTCTGTGAGGTAGCTTCATTTGCCACCACTGTGAGCAATTCTCATGCTGTCAGAGTCACTCTCTTTACATCTGAACCCCTTAATTATGGAGAATTTTTTTTAACCATTTGATTTTTCAGCATATATCACAAGGGTCTGCTGCTGACTACGGTGTGTTTTGGAATGTTCAATACAGTATGTTCTAAATCAAACGTCCTGTAGGACACTCAAGAGCACAACACACACAACCAGAAACACACATTCACTGTTTAATGCTGTAGAACAAATCTTTACAGTCTGCCACCTGACAAGTGTCTATTTAATACGACCCTGCAGAGCTGTTGTATTGGTTACATGTCTTCAGTGGGTATGTATCCGCCTCCATTTTCATTCATAACTACCATGGCACTGTAACCACAGCAACCACAGTTCGTGCTGTTGTACAACAAACATGATCATCCTGTTGAACGAGTCAAAGTCAAATCAGTGACACCAACATAAAGGTGAACATCGTCTCACTGACAAGGAGATAATTAGCCACCCTGCTGTCAGGCGACACAATTGAAGCAAATACAAGAAAAAAATTAAATAAAATACAAGAAACAAAAATAATGTATGTAAAAAATAGGAAAAATAGGGTTAAATGGAGCTCTTTGAGTGTTCCATTCTGATGGGAAAAAGGGGGTTTAGATGAGGAAAATGACTTCAGCGCAACTGATAGGCTTTGGCCGGATGCCGTACTGATGAGAACTTCATCCAAAGGCAATACAAAGCTTCTTTACCGCTGGACACCATGGAGCTCCCCTCCATTTGATTTCTAACATCACCAAATACGGATACAGAGACATCAAGAAGACAGGCTCGTTTGAATTAAGGCAGCGCCTCAGGCTGAGGTACATCTGAGTTATGACACTGAAAGTTATGGCACAAACAGTTTATTTGATATGATTGGAGAGGTTTTCCAGCCCCATCAGTCTACTGAGAAGAAAAAGCTGCACTTGATTCAGATGTGTACAGCAGTTCCACATGAATAAAATATACTGCATCAACACAATCACTGCCAAAGGGAAGTAAACCTAAAGGCAATATTGATGCAATATATTTTATAATCTACTCTCTTGGATTCAGCCGCTCAGTTCAGTGTTTTCTAATGCATCTATTTCTATGCAATATCACTACTTACATTACTATTTCAATAGTAATTTTATTTATTTATCTATAATATTTATATTCACCTCTCTTACTGACCACAGCAATTTGTGTGTATATTATAGCTATAACAATCGCAGAAGACTGACCCAAACGCAGAAACAAAAATGAACTGAGGAATTTTAATCATAAATTCCACAAAAAACTTAACATAGTACAAAAAACACAGTAAAGTCCAGCAGGCAAAAAGGGTAATCCAAGGTCCAGAAAACGAGGTCAAGAGGCACGAGAGTCAGGAATAGAGATAAGGAATCAAAGGACAAAAACGCTCAGTAACTAGGTGGCTAGAATATTTCGCACTGGCTGGACGTCCTGCAGTCATATATATATAGTCCCAGGAAACCTAGAACTCAGGTGAAGTAGATCTCCACCTGGAGCTGTGATTAGCAGAGGGCTGACTGGAAACACCTGGCTGATCCCCTACTCCCGTGCGAGTCCTTACAATAGCATATATGATACTTTACTCAAGTCTGATAAATGTTTATGATAAAAGTCTGATAAATGTTTCTGATCAGTATAGAGGGTATATGTTTTCTGTTTCTATTTCTATTGCATTGTGTTTTTATCTCATGTTATTTGATTAGATTTTTCCATTTGGTTAGCTTTTTAGGGGGGGTTAGCTTGCATGGTGCAGCACTTTGGTGAATACAAACCTTATGTTATTTTTTATATTGTTCTTTGTGTCTCTGTGCAGTTGGAGAGCAAGAACGAGCGATGACAGCTATGGACTGCACTCCAAAGTCTCCCTTCTCAAACATGTGACCCATCTGTGGCCTCGCTGGGAATCGATAACTTGTTACAAGGAGCCAAAAATATCCTCTTTCCCAACATATTCAACAATACGTCTGCCGTCTGCACCATAAATCCAGTATGCAAATAAACCCGCCAATGCCTGCGTCATTAGCCAAAGCCAACGGAACTCCAAGAATGCAGGACTGGCCCTGAAATCCTCGCTAAAAAGAGAGGAAACAAGAAAAGAGTCCTTTATTCCTCAACCTGAGGCCCCATTCGCGGGCAATATTCTGACTAAAACAAACACATAGGCTACCTCAAAAGCATAACACAACACAAAGTCAATATTTTTAAATCATATCTAAATAGCTCCATTCAATAACCATAGACGTTTATGAAAAGCTGGAAGCACTTCATCCCTGCAATATTCTGAGTGCCGCTCTCAGCGGGACGTCCCATGCCAACGACAGTATAAACTCCACACGTCATGTGACGTTGGCGATCAAACGGCTCTTTTTATCTTCGCATTAAGTTTTATGATACAAACCGCAAGCGCAACCATGACCACGGCTTCACTGTGCCACTCACATCTCCCCATCTGGATGAGGGGTCGAGCAAACACTCGTAAACAAATGCTGCGGCTCAAAACATAAACTTAAACCAGGCCTGAACAGACCACAGTGGCTGCTCATCCAGAACTGAAGGGCTCTTGTGTTTTCCTTGCTCTTACTAAGACTGCAGCTGAGTATTATGTCTATAATCCTTTAGGACATCGACTATTATTATTGGCCAAGTGAATCTTCATTGGGTTCTCATGTCTCAGCATTCATGAGTGTTTTGACTTATAGCATTATAGTAAGCTTTTTTAAATTAAATGATAAAAGCTAAATTGTCCTCTAAAGTCCTTGCAGTGTTCTACAACAATGCAAGAATTGTACAGAACATTATAGAGTGCTTTTTTAAACTCTACAAGAAAAATCACCACTACACCTCCAGTAGTGTATTCCAATCTATCAAAATTACATTATATAGCACTACAGAGGGCTCTTTAAATTAAACCACAGAAGCCCTACAGTTCCTATAGTGTATTACAATCTGTCTCCATGGCCACAAAGATCACACCATAATTACAATGAATTATAAGCTTTTTAAATTTAATTATAGGAGCTATATTGCCCCCTGTGGTTCCTATAGTGTATTACAATCTGTCACAATAGCTGCACAGATCAAATGAACAGTATAAAGCATTTTAGAGAGCTTTAGAAATTAAACTATAGAAGCCATTTCACCCCTATAGTGTAATAGAATAGAATTCATATCACCCCATAAATATTATATAGCATTATAGGGCTTTTTATATTAAACTATAGAAGCCATTTCAACCCCTACTATCCCTGTATGGTATTACATTCTGTTAGAATGACTGTACAGATTGTATAAATAGTGTAGATCATTAGAATAAATAGATCATTTTAATATTAAATAACAGAATCTATATCAGTCCCTGTAATTTAGTGTATTATCGTTGGTCAGAATGATTATGAGCATTGACACTGAATGAGCTTTGTCAACCACTTATTGCATTTCAGTCACACTGGATTCAGTTATAGATGAGGGTATCACTATACCACATTCATTTGGTGGACGCTTTTACCCAGAAATCTTGGTAATTAGCTAATGGTATATCTGAAATAACTGAAACTTTAAAACTGGAGATGAGGAACACCATGTGTGTAAGAGTTTGTTTCAGTATAGTACACCTACGTTCATCTAGAGAAACGTGGGGCAGCGCCTGTCCTCGCACGAGCCGACAGGTGGAGCCGTCTCCCGCACAAACACCACAGTTATCCTCCTTTGCATTGCTGCTCAGCTGTCTGTCACAGCCCACCTCCTGTAGGACAGGACAAAAAGGAAAAGAAGAACTTAGGATGTATTTAGCATTAGGAGTTTAGTCCAAGGCCCTTACTGGTACATTAGTATTTGTATACTTGTGGTACAGCCATTAACCTTCAAACCCTTCTTCAACCTTCGAGCTGATGTTGTTTTCCACCATTAGAAGTTCTCTGTAGCAGTAATTCAAGGCTATCGATCTCATAATCTTGACGTTTCCCCACTCATCCAAGTCTTGAGTGGGGATATTTCCTTATGGTGGCTCTTGGAAGTCCAGCATCCTGCCTAAACACTATTAGTGCACAGTATTCAGCCTGTTATAATGAATAGTTTATCTTTTTATGTTGTAATACATCATTTGGTATGATGCAAATGTCTGGGCACCTTTGGTAAATGATTTCTAAATGTAAACAATTACATGTCTTTTACAGAGACACACTTCTGCATATTCTGATCCACAGTTAGTGATTATTTGCAGAGCAGAAAATGTAACACACTGTGCAAAAGCTATGACACATTATGTCAGTATGTTATTGCATATCCAGTTGCATGCTGAACACATACAGCACTGTTTTGAGGCACCCCTCGTCTTTCTAATTTTGAGCCAGACTTTCTTGTTTTTTTAATGTAGTGTTGAGGAACAGTTCCTTTTATCTTTAGACACTTTGCAAAAAAACATTTGTTCTATTTCATTCATTTAACCTACTCAATGTGCCAAAGTTAAGACAGTTTGACAGGCAAAAAATGGCATTTTTGCACCAACAAAGCAAAATGTGAGGAAATGGGGGTGGCTTAAGACTTCTGCATACTTTATATATGCTAATAGAGGACTAAAGCCCTATTCTAGCCATTTGTTTCAGGCCTTCATCCTCGGCGCACCCCCCACAAAGCTAAACCTAACTATTTACTCTCCAATTTGTGCATCTGTCAGCGCTGCTTTGCTAAATCCACCATCCACACAAGGCCCGCTGCCAAATTTCACAGAACGGCGCTCCAGAGCTTTAAAGGAGAAAATATAAACGTTGCGCTCTCTGCCATGGGAAAGGCGACTGGCGAAAAGTAAACAAGAGGGTTTTACCCAGCAGCCCCTGGTAAACAAGCATAGGCAAACAGTCAGGCTTCATTTAAGGCACTTTGACTAATCTGCTCAGGATCTGGGTCAAATTAGATGCAATGCGAGGCAGTAGAAGCCTTGTGTGCTTTGATAAGGGCAGCGAGCTCCACAAGACCTTGGTCTTGCTGTTTTTGTGTTGATGGTCAGAAAAACAGATAGTATAAGATGAAGAACTTTATTTAACCCGAGGAAAACTCTTGTGTCATTAGCATGCTCACTGCAATGATAATAAGACGATAAACAATTGTGCAACACAATGACAGCATTAGTGTAGCAAATAGCAATGCTACATTGCTGTATGTAGCGATTCAGTGGGCTGTGCCACCAGATCAGTAGCGAAAAATGACTTATGAAGATGTCAGTGTTAATGCAATAAAACTAAATGCAATAAAATGCAGCAGATGACACGGTAATGAGATCACATTTAATAACTTTCAGTCAATTCTGAGATTAAACAGCTGAGTTGTATATTTCACAAATCTGACAAATAAGAACAGAAAGACTTAAGATCCCCCACAAGAGGGGTATTATAAAGTCTACTGGCCTCAGGTAGAAAGTATTCTGTTCCATCTTGTATGTGTGTGCTTCAATGGCCTATTAAGGAGGCGAGCGTGTGTTGGGAGGGATTGTCCATGCAGAGAAGCTTCTTCAGCATTCTCCTCTGAGACACTTCCACTAGGGTCTCCAGTTTGACACCCAGAACCGAACCAGCATTTTTGATCAGCCAAAACTTTTGCGCAAAGAGAGAAATTATCACATTATGATGATAAAGACCAAAAGAAGCCTAATCCAATTTTTCATCTTTATTTGAAAACTGGGGCTACGAGCCTAACATCACTAACACTGGAAGTCAATAGTCCCCCAAATCTCTCTTCTCTTGACTTTTCTATGTCTTATGTTGTTCTGGTATTGTTTGGCAGGTGTTGGCTAATTATTATTTGACAGATATTGTATAGGTGCACCATATGTGCAGTATCTCGGTTGAATAGTTGACATGGATTTAAACTGTTTACAGGGTTAAGAAACAGTTGTGGACTACTTGAGCACTGATGTACGTCACTCTGGATAAGAGCGTCAGCCAAATGCCGTAAATGTAAATATGGATTATTTAAGCATTACAGAGCTTTTTAAGTTAAACAAGTCACACTAGTCTGTCACAATAGCTGTGTAATACACAGTAGATCATATGAACATTATAACACATTATAGAACATTTTTTAAATGCCTTACCGTGAGCTACAAAAATGATCTGAAATTCAGTGTGTAGCTAAATGTTGCTGTCCATATGGAACATATGAGTCTTTATAAAGAATTATTGAGAGCCTTTTAAATGAAATGATAAAAGTAATATCGCCCCTATAATTATTGTATTAGAGTCAGTTACCTATGTGGATTATATGAACATTATATATTGAAACCCCAAAATGCTTTTGCTCAGGTTATACAAACTTCCCCAATCCTAGATATCCACTTACACAGACACTTTACACACACTTCTGCAGCATCAGTCTCCACTGAAGGTGCATTAGCACTGAATCACAGCCTTCATGACAAGATTCTAAGGAGGAAAGTAATTATGTCAGTCTCCAGGAAGTTTCCCTCTATGGAAATGTGGCGTGAGCATTTTTCTTCTATAGACTCAAGTGGAAAGTCTAAAAGTCTAAATGCCTGTCAAATTTTCTTTTTTTTTTTCTCCTCTCTCTCTCTCTCCCTCTCTCTCTTCCTCTCTCTCTCTTCTCTCTCTCTCTCTCTCTCTTTCTCTCTCTCTCTCACACACACACACACACACACACACACACACACACTCACTCACTCACACAGTTATAGATCATATAATATATGTATTCTATATGCATTTTATGGATAAGTATATGTACACACGGCTTCCTGTTCTTTTAAAGTGCACCTAAAATACAGACTCATGCACCCAAACAGTCTAAAATGTCTAAGAATGAGCTACTGGAGATTCAGACGTCAGTGTAGAACTCCAAAATGGATACACTGGGCACTATGTGGGTGTAAAACCTGTAATTTTAACTTATATTATCCCCACGCCCCCAGAGAAAGTAAGGAGCCATTTCAGAGCCAAGTGCATCCAGAAAAAATGTTCTTAACATTGCTGATGCTGAAAATAGGAATAAACATTGTATTGGACTGGCATCGGTATCCAAACGTTCCAAGATCACCCATGTTTACCGAAAAACTGTTTTGTTTTTTTTATAACATAAATGCCTAAAAATGCCAATTTTATAGTGTAAACCCCTAAATATGCCTCCACATATGCTCCCAGAACACTTTAATTGCTTAAAAAACATTAGCATTAACAGTTAGCATTAACAGCATGCAGCGAATGAAAACAAATACTGGTACATAAAAGAAACGTTGAAATAATAACTCTCTCTACCCACATGTTTAGACAGGCACAGCTTACTAAGGCTACATAAACTAAGTGTTGAAAATTGGGGGGGGGGGGGGTTTAAAAAACTCAAACAAGAGGACAAGACAAGGAGCAATCCTGCTCCATGCAACAGCAGGATTCTTCTTGTTCTTCTTTTGCTGATCCATGTAAAACTGAGGGGTTACCATATATGTAATGTATGTATATATTTGTATATATATTTACAGTAGTTTAATAGTATTTATAATAAACATTATAATTATATACAATTATAATATATAATTATAATTATATATTTTGTAATTATAATAAAATATTATAGTAATACTCAAATCTAATTATAATTGATATAACATTAAATCATAGATGCAGTTGAATGTGTGACAGTTGGCGGCCACTAGAAGCTGTCCTTTTCTGTTTTTGGATTTTGAGTTTGTATTTTAGAACTCTTATTGTGACATGCCTGAGCACACCGGTGTTGAGTTTGTTTGTATTTCATCTGGCTGGTGTGCTCTGGAAAAGTGATGGTTAAGTTTGATTGGTTTGTGGAGCTTTGGTTTTTGTATTCAAGCTGGGTATGTTTGTGTATTCCTCAGTCTCCTTGGTTATTGTTTTGAAGTTTGTTTAGGCCCTTATGCCTGTTTGTTTAGGTTTTAAAAATAAAAAGTAAAAAACGAAAGACTGTCAAGATGGAATGCCGAATGGTCATACTGACAGATCATGATGCATTTTTATAATATGCATAGAATATATAATATATAATATAATTTAAAATAAAAATTATATATAATATAATGCAGTATACAATTTATATTTTTAATATATTATTTTAATATTTTTTTGTAATATTAACTAAACTGTGCTTATAATATATTACCCAAACCAGACCTTTTCCACATAAATGTAAGATAAATAATAAAACACTTGATGTGTTGTTTCGTTTGCCTAGTGTGTTAACAGCTCCGCCTTTAAATACACACAACAGCTCACCTGACCATGTTTCTCCCCTACCTCATCCAATTTTTTCACAGAAATGTCCTCAATGTACTGTCCCCACAAACTGCTCCCCGGGCGCTGTGTTCCTGGCTGGCCGCTGCTTCACTTGGTGAATGGGTTAAATGCAGAGGAAAAATTTTGTGCTGTTCACACTGTGTGCTGTGGTGTGTTCACATATGACAGAATGGGCACTTTCACTTCACTTTCACTTTCGTATTCTAGTGTTATATACAGACAGAATTTTTAGTAAATTATTTGTTTATTCAATGCACTTCTCATTGGGGTGAATCAAATCGAGGCATTGAATCATGTTGAATCATTTGATGTATTTTAAATGCGGATATCATTTCCACAGGGGCCTCATATATAACATATAACCTCCAGATATGTGCCATTAGCAGACCGAGGGTCAGTCTCAGTGTTATTGCATTACCTTCCCCTTTCAGCTGTGCGCTGGAGGAAATATGGATTATTCACTGCATCCAGAATGGAAAACCACAGCACAATTACACAGTGGTCAGAGCAGGGAATAGAAACTGATAGCGTGAGTCATAAATGGATGACTCTGTATGGAGCCGGGGTCAATTCGGGTTTAGAGAAAAGTAGATGGACCAGAGAGTTACAGCGCTAGCTCAACTTCAGGTCCTCTGGGCTTCACGACATGAATCAAAAGCTTTGGCAGACACTCTTTAGCAACACATTTGTTCAAGCATTTCTCACTCAGTGCACTGGTAATTTTACACAGTTAGGTCAGTAACCAGCCTAGTGCGTTAACAGCTCCATTATTTTAATGCACACAACAGTTCACCTGACCATGTCCCCCCATACCTCATCCAATATTTCTAAAGATAAGCCACAGAAAAGTCTAAATTATGGCCAATAAATAAATAGGTTAATAAATTTCAATGATGAAGTGGGTTCCTCCCTTAACTCTAGCACCCCCTGAAGTGGTGTAGGTACTTTTTGGGCAATAGCTCGACAACCGTTTTGCCAAAAATGACATCAGTCATTTGGACTCTTGGAGGCAAATGATCTTAGCTCATCGTGGTTCATTTGAGGAGTAGTGCCACCTAGTAAGTAACAACAACGCAAACTTCCAGTGTTGCACATGCCAGTGTCTTGTAACTAGAGGTGGGCATAGATTATTTGTTTTAAATGTAGATTAATCTCACTGTAATCTTGGAATTAATCTAGATTAAAATGGCTCATTTGAATTCTGCCGAAGGTCTGAAGCC
>JBBPCW010258876.1:0-12937 GCA_037974425.1 Phenacogrammus interruptus
GTTTAATACATTACCCTTAAAGAAAATGTAAATATAAACCCGAGGTTTAAATACGGAAAAGTCTGGAACGAGAGAGACAGAGAGAGTAAGAGAGAGCGATAGAGACAGAGAGAAAGGGTAAGGGAGAGAGAGAAAAAGAGAGAGAGAGACGATCTGCACGCTCCGGAAAAGTCACGAATGAGATAGAGATAGAGTGAGAGCGCGCATGAGAGAGAAAAAGAGAAAGAGAGAGAGAGAGAGGCGCAGAGAGAGCGACAGAGAGAGAGAGAGAAACAGAGGGAGCGAGACAGGTTTAAAACGGGCGCGATCCAGAACAGTCACGAACAAGAGAGAGCCAGAGAGAGAAAGAGAGAGACAGACAGACAGACAGACAGAGAGAAAGAGAGTAAATCCGCGCTAAAATATCAAGGTGAAAGTCACCATAGATTGCGTAGTATAGACCCAGCTCCCAACCCAACTTTGTGAATAGATTAACGGCGATATTTATTTAACGCGCGATAGGAGTCTCACATTAACGCAGCACGTTAACGCCGATAACGGCCCATTATATGTAATATAATACATATTATTATTTCGTGCAGATTAGTGGAACAACTGACTGCTAAGCAATAAAAAGTATAGATATAATCTAATGTATTAATTATCATAAGCACATACACACCCAAATGCATATGCCATCCTCATACACAGATGCTTATATGCACATACATATAAAAATAATCTAATTTTGTGCTTTAGGAAATGGAGGTTCTTCAAGTCAAGTTAGTAATGACAGCCTACCTCCATCTTTGAGTGCCATCACTTCTACTTACACACTTATGGAAATGGCAACAGCTGGTGAGTCTTAGATTTAATGCAGTTTTCTTCTGTTCAGTTGTTTCTATTTAGTTTTATATAAATGTGCTGATTTAAATTATATAGGGGAGAATCAGGTCTCTGTGGATGCTGCAGTGAAGTTTGTGAAGTTAATCTTCAGATACGAACAATGGGACACATTTCGCATTCTGTCAGGCAACCTCATGACAGTATTGTCTGTAAGTCAATCAGTAAAATAATTTAAAGAAGTCATTTATATGGACCAACAGGAACTTCTGCAGTATTCAGTAAATTCATACACTTCTTCTGCCTCATTTTGGCAGAACTTGGAGGGTCGCTTCTTCCGGAAAGCTGAGCTGGAGCTCACCCTGTTAGAAGCCTTGGAGCACTTCATGTCCACTCACAGAGTCCGGCTGGGAACCAAGGATTTCATGACTGAGCCTCTAATGGGTATGAAAAACAATATTTTATATTTTTTCCAAAGAACAGTTAAAAGTGATACGTTCTGTGCAACAAAATCTAATTTTTCTTCATCTAGTCAGTCCTATCATAGTATTTCTATATTGTGAAATTGTGAGATGTCTACACTGTGCTGTTTCTTTTCAGCTTTATTTCTGTCTGTCATTTTTCAACCACAGATAAAGACAAGGATGTGGGTCCAGTAACCATGACAGACGAGCTCCTGAATCTGGCCCAGACTCTGCATGTGTGTGTCTGTGAGGCAGCCCAGGTCAGCTCCCTGCAACATACTCAGTTGTAGTGGTTTTCAGTGTGCACAGTAAAAGATTTCTGATTTTGCATATGTGTGTGTATATTCCTGTTTGTTTTATATACAGGACATACAGCCGGATGGAGACATAGTGCTGGACATTGTGCTGTTCGTCTGGGCTAAATGTAAGCTTGTATTTCAGAGAGCTCAGGCAAGACACTATGACCCAGTACGCTATCTGGGCAAGACAGAAAATCAAGACAAGGTGATTATCACTGAATATAAAGTTTATATGCACATGTGGCTTAATTACATTTTTAATATCCAGTGTAATTTGGTTACTGTAAATGATAAACACTCACATTTATGTATGGGATTTATGGTTGTGCATAGATGTTCTGTGGGTGATTTATTGCATAGCTAATGGATGAATTTAATGCTCACTGTTTTTCCACAGTGGGTACAGACTCTGTTCCTGCTGTGTGAGGTGGCTTATGTATGCCAGCTGGCTGAGATAGACCCAGTCATGGTGGCTGAGATGACTCTTAGACTGGCCGTGGTGCTGGAGAGCAGTGCAGATTTACCTCAACAATCTGACGCAAAAAGAAGTAAAAATATTTTGCTGTCATAAGCCTAATATAGGACTATGAAATCGTTCAATCCATTTAGCCCATGACTAATGTAATTCTGTGTTCTGTAAGTTGGCTCGAATCTGCCTGTCTATGAATTTTGTAAGGTTTCATTTTCTATTGTCTTTGTAGCTTCAGCTAAAGACTGCAGTCTGCAATCCCCCCGCGCAGAGAAATACACAGCTAACTCTTTTAAGGTATACTCAAATAAAAGACTTCTGTGATTCAGTAATCCTAATTTGTATCTTGGTTTAAAAACTGAATTTTTTAATGATGAGTTCCTTAATGATATGTTTAATGACAATTTAATGTTCAGTAAGATTAATGACTGAATAATACAGATGCCATTATAGATGTAAAACTGCAGAATTATTGAACAGTCAAAATGCTGTGTAATGAGATTAGAAGTGTAATTAGTTGTTATTTGTGTGTACCTTCAGAAGCTGGAAATGGCATGTGGTGTGTTGGAGACTGGTCTGGAATATATGTCCAGAGGCAAAGCGGTATCTCTTGCCTTTGATTACTCAGTCATATCTGACACTGTATTCTTTCAGGTAGTACTGTACACAGTCAACTGAAATTTGTCCACATGCCTCATGCATCATGCAGGCTTAAAAACTTTGCTGAGTGTATTGCACTACAGTATAAATACAGTAATCCAAGAGCACCTGCGTATAGTGAAAAACCACATTGTTGTGTTTTGGTAAAAAAAAAAAAAAAACTCAAAATCCACACATTATTAAAAAAAAGTTGGAATAGCATTTTTACCTGCTTTGTCACATATAAGCGATTGCCTAGCTTTACCTGGACACCCGACTGTGTTACACAATTTTTTTTGCGAGGATATAAAAAGGAATGATACAATCATGTATGTTCCTTTTTGTTCATCTGTTCATGAAAATGTTCATCTTAAACCCTGCAGTTTGTGAAATCTTGTCTATTTTTTCAGCCGTTTGGTGGCTCATATGTGAAATTGTCTGAGAGTGTACAAATAGAGAGCACCAGCATGTCATCTGTTAGTGCTCTCAACATGGACCTGTATGTAGAACTACTGACCTCCCACCACAGAGTGTCCCTCAAACTACTAGACACTTACTCAGGTATAACACCTTGACTCAAGCAAAGGAGCCTGAAAATAATGTGTTTGTATATTGTATGTGACATGCCTCATGCATCATGCATTTGATTGTTGTCCTCAGATGAAGATTATACAGAGGAGAGAAAGAGGTCAGTTGCACAGGCTGTCCAAGGACAACCCTGTGATGCATATTCAACGAAAGCCAGGGAAGGTGAGATCAAATGACTGTGCCCTCCAAATGAGGCAGGTATTCAAACTGCAGTCTGAATAGTTTCTCCTTGTTTGTTTGTAAACAGAATATTTGCTGCTGGAGAAAATTAAGAAGAACAAAATCTCCAAAGCTTTATTCCTGATGCAGAAGGCCTTACTTTTGCACAAAAATGACCCTAATAACAGAGACACCAAAAAGTTGCTTGAGGTCAGTGTTGAAATTTAAAAAGCATAAACTATTTAACCCATTTTTCTCAGCCCAGTACCAGATTATATTCTAGTTTACATATTTTAACCAATAAGAAAACTGGACAGGGATAAATACATGGTTGAGATGTGCTTGAAACTAAGTCAGAGCTAAAGTGAAAACAGTCTGGTATCTCAAGGAATGAAGAAACATGAAAGCATCCTAAAAAGCAGTGTAATGCTTCACATTTTGACTTTTTTCCAATCTTATCTACCTTCAGGATGCTGCGAAATTAATGGAGAAGGCAAAGGTCAGGGAGCGGAGGCTAGCTAGTGCTTCTGTTCCTGCAGAGAAAGGATCGGCAATGGACAACAGATGTACTCCTCCACCTCCTGTCCTGCTTTCATGCACCGGCCAGTCTATGACTTTTACTCCAGCACCATATACCCTGGAAGAGAAGGTATTTACCATGATCTCACCAGACAGTATTACTACAACTGATCGATGCTGTGATAACATCCTGTTATGTTTTTTTACTTAAATATTTTAGACTCCCTTGGATTTACATGTATTGTTGTTTTTCTGCTGTGGCTAGTGATAGCCTGAGGCTGAAGAAAATGTTTTGGCTGTATTTTGCATTCATGCAGGTGTGCTGGTACCGCATTTATGGTAGAAAAGTGGATGGTCTTAATTTAAAAGTGCGGATTGGAGACAACCATCTGCCTGGCACTGGCGAAACAGTAGGCCTTTCTTTGTATACCCTTTTTTCCTGAATCTTGTTTTTTCAAGTTTTTTCCAATATATTGGAGCACACATGTTTAGACATTTGATTTTAAAAATAAAGTAAAATGTCAAAAGGATTTAAGTAAACACTGAATACATGTGGCCATACATGTTAATAACCTTTAATACCCTTATTTCTGTACAATTCACAACACCCAAGTTACACTTGCAAGCTTATGAGCATTATAAGGAATATATGATCCCAACAATAGATGATAAAATTCGACAAAAAATGTACATATATAAAAAGTGCACACGATATTGAAAGTTTTTAGATATGTTTACAATATGTACATTTAAACTGAAATTCATATTTTAATTCTGACTGCATTATATAGATTGAAGTTTTAGATTGAACAGCATCTGACCATAATTCATCACACTTGAATATGAACTGTTACTAACAAACATTATAACTATGGACACAATCAGATTCCTTCTAGGGGTGAACGTTTGTTCTGTGTGAATGGACTGGAGCCCAACCAGCTGTACGTTTTTGCTGTGACTGCCTTCGATGCTCAGGGTAACCTAATCGGCAACACCATTGGAGAATCCACCCGACCCCTTCTAGCCTCATTGCCTTTGCCTCTCTTGATAACTTGGGCCCACCTGGCTCAGGTAAGTGGATGAATGATCCACAGACACAAAATTCATGTGCTTTAACAAGTAATTCTTAGATCATCATCCGTAAATATGTCTGTTATAGGTGTCTTATCAAACAGGCCAACATGCTCTAGCCAAGAAAGCCTGCTGTGAAATTTGGAGCCAGTTTACTCTTCCTCCAGTCTCAGAACCTGGAGCCTCTCAGGAGCCGACGGTTGAGCAAGATCTTGAAGGGCTAGCACAGACAAGGTTACATAATATATATAAAGACTTTATGAACTTCAGCTTATGTTATGTTATTCTTCCTAATTTAAAACTCTTCAAATCTAACTTTGTTTTTCTGAAGGTTGCGCCCAGAGACCTTGGAGATCACATCTCCTCTTATGCAACATTTTTTTCTCTTGACCATCTTCATACAGACTGACATCCATATCCAGGAAAGGTCGCTATATTGCGACACCCTCTGTGGTGACAGCTCTTTCATCTGGGGACAGGTTAGGGATAAAACGAATAACTTAAATCTCAGCTGTATTGAATTTCTGAATAATTTTGTTCCGTATTTAAGGTTTCTCAGTGAGCTGACAGGATGCTGTAGTGAGTATTTCAATGATAAGGTTTTATTCAGTTTTCTAAGACTTTAGACTCAGTGCTGATTTGTTTTGAATGTGTGTGTGTGCATTCTTGTTAAAAAAAAATGTAGTGCTTCTATAATAAACCCAGCAACCCATACAGGAATATGTATTCAACATGCTGATGCATTTTACCATGCTAAATGTGGTCACACACACATAATAGCCAAGCTGTGTATAACGATAATTTTATAGGGACATCACCAAAGTCTTTGAATGTATCACTGTCATGTATCACAAGATGACAGTTATAATAGAGTTAATACTCCTGGTGCTGTTCTGATCACCTTTACAGGAGGCCAGACTTGCAGAGTGTGAAAGGATGCTGGTGGCCATAGATCTGGCTCTGCATCTTAATGACAGTAATGGTGCCCTGCAGGCTGTAGTGAGCTGCTATGGTTTGCTGACACCTGTTATCTACTATCAGATTCCAACATATTCTGTGGTAGACGTAAGTGTCTTTAAGTTAAATGGCTCTTTTGTTTTGACCTGAGACCAGATCTGCTTGTCCTTGCACACCCCTTTCTTGTCCCTAATTTTGTCCTGTTGAATTCTATTGACTGTAGAACACACTATTAGAAACAAACTCCAGGCCTTGACTTATGGAACAGTACAGTGTCCAATTATAAATGTTCATTCTTTCTGCTTGTTTCAGGTGTTGTTAAAGTGCCTCATGGTGCTGCAGGAGATTCCAGCAGAGCTTAAGCAGAAACGGCCAGCTGCAACTACTGAATCCCTCCAACATATGGTGGCCTGCATCACACATTATGTGGCTAAGGTAACATGATACATATGCAACATACAGACACTAAATGTTTAACAAATTCATTGCTGTCTGCGACCTAAATGCCACCGTTTTGTGCTTTCAGAGCCTGCGAAACTTGAAGGAGTACTGCATGGCATCATCAGTGATAGATCAGGGCAAGAAACTCCTAAAAGAGATTACTGAGAGTGACCAGCAGCCCACTAGCAGCTCTGTTCCTGTGGAGCAGGATGGAGTGAGCACTCTTAAGCATTTAGTGAATTACATCAGAGATCGTGCATTTGTAAAGAATTTGTGGAGATTTGCAGTGAATTTAAATGTTCGTGTCCCAGAGAGAGAAACTTCAGAAGAAGGCAACAATTGTTCCTGAGGAAGAGCTCAGTGACGAGCTGAAGGCTTTGGAGGGCACTGCCTTGAAGCACAAAAAATCTGAAATAGTAGACAACTGTGATGTCACAACCTGGAATAAAGCAGGTAAAGCAAGCTATCATAGAGAGAGTTCATTCTGCCTCTAATCAGTTAAGCTATACAATATTAGAAATTCTATAGAAAATAAAGAATATATGGCCAATGAGTAATTGCTTGTAAAATGACCTTTTATCTGATTTTAGAAAGATTGACTCTAGGGCATGTTAAAACATGGGGCCAAATTGACCCATTTCATGATAAATGTGTTTGACATGAACAGTCAGTGGTTAATAGAGAACCAGATATCTAGTGTCAGTGGATTCCCAACAGGTTCTCAAAGTCCTGATCTCACTGGACGTGAAGACCCAATGGTGCTTTATACCATCATTGGTTGCAACTCTCTCAGAACTGCCTTTATAGAAGGTACATTGAGTAACTACATGCACATTAAAATGCACCGTGTTTACTTACACAAGATTGCTTTAATATGTATATGTGTGCATTTTTTAAAAACTCCAATAGTGATGAAGTTTAAACAGAAGCCTCATTTCATGGAGTTTGCATTGCTCCTGCTGCAAAGGGCCTTGCAGGAGGATCAGCTGGAGTTGCTATCACAGTGTGGACAGGAGATCTTCAGCTGGCTAAGCAGGTTTTTGTTGTGTTTTATGCTTTAATGCTAGTTTGTAGTTGAACCACGGCATCATCTTATTATGTCTTAAATGCTTAAATGTGTGCTTTATGACCAGGCGAGATGAAGGCTTGACAGTCCCAAAGAAGCCTCGAGAAATGGGGAAAGATCTAAAGAAGTTTACAACTGTCATAGAGTACAGCAATAAAGTAAATTAATACAGTATGCACACATGCACGCTTTTGTAGACGCACTCTGCACCTGCACCTATAACACTCTTACTGTTTATGTTTTTATCAGAGTGATAAAAAGAAGTCACAAAAATCAACTGGACCAAGACCAGGAACCCAGACTTTAAAGTAAGCATTAAAGTGCTAGCTTTGAAAAAAATCTGCACAAAATTTCCCCTAGCTCCAGTGTAGAAAATCAGCCAATTAATTTTAAGTGTATGTATGCGTGTGTATAATAGTTTAGTCATGCAGCAGTTGTGTGGAATAGTGTGTGTGTGTGTGTTTGTGTGTGTGTGCAGAGGCTGGTCATTAGAGGGCTCAAGATGGTTGGCTTCACAAAATCAAGGGCAAAACAAATAGCCAAATACTGTTCAGTATCATCTATAATAGGAAGTTGTCATATCTGGAAAAGAAGATGCTGCGTGTTTCCATAATATCCGATGAACTGTTACTGCTCTGGTTAATGTCAGAGTCACACGACTGATACACGCCTGAGCAAATGTTGCAACTGTCAAATTTGTGTCCTTGTGTATCTTTATTTTGAATTGTGGACACAAATAAAGAAGAAAAATGTGTGTGTGTGTGTGTGCGTGCGTGCGTGCGTGCGTGCGTGCGTGCGTGCGTGCGTGTGCGTGCGTGTGTGTGTGTGTGTATGTGTGGTTGTGGTTGTGCGTGTGTGTACTACCTGCCTAATAATGTGAGACTGTGTGTCCCCATTGTGCCACCCGAACAGCTTGCATGACCTCTAAGTTGCCAGGGGGGCATCCATGGATTGGTCTAATTTGTACATCACATGGTGCAGATGCTTGATTTGAGATCTGGAAAATTTGGAAGCCATGGAATTTGCCATGTTAAAGGGGACATATTATGCAAAACTCACTTTAGTTTAATAGGTCTATGGGCTACAAAACATGTTCATGAAGTTTTCACAATCACTCCCACATTTCAAAATGTGCTGTTTGGACAGAGGGCCCAGTGTGAGGTCATACTGGGCCAATTTGCATATAATTTTTCATAGAACCACCCCTCATCTGTCGATACCCCATTAGATTAGTTGAAGATCTGGCATTTTAAGTAATTAAGGTGGAACGGAAAATTAGAATGAGGAGCTATCTTTAGCGTCATGGAGGATCTGTATCTACTGTCCGTGACAAGTCAGCAGATGAGGGATATGTAAGTACTTTCAAATAATGACTTTTGTTAAGTATGAACTAGCTTGTTTGTTTCGTTTCGCATGTGTCAAACGAGCATCGTAAGGGGTGGGTGAAGTTGAGGTTTATTGTCATATGTACAAAGTACAGTGTGCAGAGCACAATGAAATGCTTACTTTGCAGACAGTACATAAGACCTTAAAGACAAAGCAAAGACATAAAAGACAAAGCCACAATAACTAATCACAGGCTAAGTTGCATAATGTGAAGTGTCAAAGGAGCATGGGATGGGTGGGGCGTGGCCAGCAACATCTTATTTGCATGAAAAGGAAAGAGCCCTGAAACGGCTCGTTTTGAAAGGGACCAAAACTGTGAAGAATAAAACTGGTGGGATCCTATTATACCTTTTTTTTTAAAGTGAGTTTTGCATATGTCCCCTTCAATCAAACCAATCCTGAACAATATTTGCAGTGTGACAGGGCACATTCTTACTGAAAGAGGACACTGCCTTTAAGTGAACACTCTTACCATGAAGGGGTATCTTTAGTCTGCAGCAGTGTTTAGTTCGGTGATAAACATCCACATAAATGCTTGTACTTTGTACAGATGTAGCATGTGGCATGGCAGAGATGGCAAGGCAATGGAGACACTACTGAAGCTGCTGGCACCGCTGATCAGGAAGCACCAGCGTTGGAGGAGGCTTAGACAGCTGTGCTCAGAGGAGTGGGCATGGCGTTGCCATATTAACCTGGCCCTTGCCCAAGCCTATCTTGGTCTGCTGAGGAAAAGCCTGAAGCCCCAAGCTAAAGCAAATCTCCCACACTGGTACTCTCATACATCAGTAATACTAAACATATATAGTTATACACTATGTACTTTTACACTTGCTTCAATTTGCAGTTGAATTATCATACTACTATTCCCTTACTATACCAATATTGATTTTTCTGTTGACTTCTTTATTTAATCTCTTTTCAACACTGTGTTTTAAAGAGATTAAATTAAGAAGTCAACAGAAAAAGGTGTGTTTTTCAGTAAACAACATAGAAAACCATACAAACTGACAGAGCTAGTTATATGCTACAGAAGTCTAGACCTGTTGGAAAGTCTATATTTGTATATATATATTAAATTAGAGTCATGTTTTCTGGTAGCACTGTTATGAGATTTGTATTTTTCTGTCTTTAAAACCAGCTACAGCAAGATGCCTCTGCTCTTGTTCTCCCTGGCACACACTGGAACAATCGTGAAATGGAAGAACATTCACCAAAATGTCAGATCTACTGAACTGAACCAAACAACGCCTAAATACATGCCTCAGCCTAAAGTCAAGACCTCCCTCAGAACTACCATCAACAAAGCCAAGGACACCAGCCAGGGTTAGTAAAAACAACACCGTTTAGTTTTCATACAGTAGCTATTTGTCATTTTGACATATGTTGCACATTTTTAGAATCATTGACCAGGTCTGCTTAATCAAGCTCTTTATTAACTTTTGTGTATTAAAGTGAAATGTGTTAGATAGAGCTGGGCTGTGACTGCAGTGTAGTTTAGGTCCAGCAGCAGGACTGAATACTGCTCATTAAAGTCTGTTTACAGTGTTGGATGAACAAAATTCAATAAAAGTGTCAAGTCAGACTGTTAAATCCTTGTTTGACTGGCTTGCTGAAATGTTCGCAAGATAATTAGTATTTACCTTCAAATGTAATGTAAATGTAAGGAGCCCATACCATCACTGGAGAGATGTCTGAGGAGAATGAAGTGGACAGTGAACAGGATCCACCATGCACACAGTTGACCAATGACCCAGATCATAATGAGACATCTGCTGCAATCACACAGACCCAATGTATGGTTGCTCTGCCACTGGACTCACTTTGCAAGGCCACAGTACACCTACGGAGAGCTATGGTACACACATAAGTACAAACTGGTTCAAACTCACTTAAGACTTATTTTTTTTGCTCTTTGCTCTTTTTCTCGCTTGAAATAATGCAAAATATACATGGAGTCATGTTTTATGGACACATGTACAGGTGCTGGCTCATCGCGGAGGTCTTTGGACGTCTCTGCAGTGGGTGTGTAAGATTTTGTGGGACCAGTTTGCTGATATGGCTTTGCTGGTGGAGTGTGGCCAAATCTTTGACTCTGCAACCACACTGACCCTGGATCAGTTTTACACAATGTTCACCCCCCTACTGGTGCTAGCTTCAGACCTGCTGATGGACATGATGGAAAGGCGTCAAGTAGGACTGTATTTTTTATATATTCTTGATTGTCCATGATATTGATTACTATGTGCATTTCTTTTCTTCATCTGGATAATATTTTGAACATTGAACAAAGCAAAAGGCCTTTTATGCTCTTTTAAGAATTGTTGATATTAAAACAAGCAGAAATCAAACATGAATCAACATTGCAAGTAAATGATTTTGATTTAATTAATTATTACTCTGGTTTTATGCTCAGATCTAGCTAGGTCACTCCACATAGTAAGCATCTCACTGTGAACTGTGGAGCTTGGAATCCAGTTCAGAGAGTTCATCTTGTATATCTTGTCTGTAGCAGTGGAAGGTGTATGATGAGGAATGTGAGGACCAGATAGAGGCCAGACCACTGGGTGATGAAGCGCTGGTAGACTTACGCTGGCTGAGAAATCTGGTGCTGCATACCTTAGAGCTCCTCTTCCATCAGGCCAAGTGGGAAACTCTCGCACACCTTGCTTTGCTCTACAACTCCAAGACACGGTAATTCTCCCTGCTGGGATAGCTAGTGGTGAAGTGGTAGTTAAACTTTGGTTTTTATAAAAAGACTTAAGCAGCCCAACTGAGTTTGCATATGTTTTTCGACGACTCTGCTTAATCCCATCTGCCAATAAATACACCCTTACTTACTGTCAATCTGTCTCCCAAAATGACAAAAATCTATTTGGCTGCTTTAAGTGTAAATGTGCTAGATTTTCATTTTTCTGAACCACTCATTCTGTTGCATGTATTTCAGGGAGTATTATACTCATAACATAACTCCTGTGTTGGTACATGCTCAGAGGAGACTGCTGGAAAGAATAAACAATTTTGGAGGCCCTCCAGTCCCTCAACCTCACTTTATCCACACAGAAAAAGCCAGTGGAAAGAAGGTGAAGCTGTTTAACGCCTGGATTATGGGCTGATTTTTTAGGTTTCAATTTTAAAGTGTATTATTTAGTAAGTAATATCATACAGTTCTGCATTTATGGAAAAAGGTGGTAATGTGGTAAAAGGTGGAAATGTGGTAAGATTTCTGTTCTAAAAATATTGCCTGTGGTCCACAGATCACCTGTAGAAACTATGCAAACAAGCAACTGTTCTTACCTCGGACATCTGGTGCAGAGAGTCAACATAGGGGCAAAGCAAGTGGTTCTTCCCCCGAGTCTCTTGAGCTGTCAGGTATTGAGAGATTTGGGTCATACTAATAAGTTCGTCATTTACAGCGCCTGACTTGACCGTATCATGTTTTGAATAAATGTCTTAGTAATGTTAATTTTTTCTGTGCAGAGGTGAAAAGGGCCATGTGTGTTGTGTGTGTACCACTGGACATTGAGGATACACTGCACTGTTTCAGAGAGACACTGGCCAAAAGCCAGCACACATTGCGTTTATTCCAACACAGCCGCACGCTACTACTGCTTCTGCTGGCTGACACGCAGCATTGTGAGTCCTGCTCAATCTCATGCACACATTCTACACCTGAGGTCCACTCAGAAATGCAAATGCCTTAGGGCATGTGAAAACATCAAGAAAAAACATATTTGTTGCCACAAAAAGGCAAAAAAAGGCAAAGGATATTTGCAGTTTTCTCGTTATTGTGGGGAATTCCACGTAAAATGGTGAGATTGGTTCTCAAAAAGAATGTGTGTGACTGAATCCGTGACTCCTGGTCCACGTAAAACTGGGGGGTTACTGTCTTTTAATGACTTAACTTGTATTGTTCTTTACACAATGAATATAATTTTTTGATTTCATTTTTAATTAAAGCAAATTTATAATTATAAAAGGTAAACTAGAACTGCAAGCAGTTATTAACGGGGTCCAAGCGACGGCGCGGTCCGCATCTCGGGCGCCCTCGAGAACGAGC
>JBBPCW010258891.1:0-12935 GCA_037974425.1 Phenacogrammus interruptus
GTGAGGGGGAATTAATGCTGTGCTGGGTGTGCTTGGTGCTGCTAAATAAAAACAACAAAAGTGAATCTTCTGAGTGCGTGTGTTGCCTTCCCCCACCGGTCGCCACAATATATATATATGTATTTGGATGCAGTTTTGAAGGAAAAAAGTTTTGCCACTCTTTGGAGTAAAACATTTTGCCATTTTTGTTCTATTCATAATTATTTCTAAAAATGGATGGTATCTACACAATAAAAACAACGCACCAAGTTAATTGCCTGAAAAGCCCCGAGTCTGCAAGCATAGTCTATACAATGTACCCACTCCTTGGCAGAATGTGCCTTAATGGTATAGTAAGAAGACTGTCACATAGTCTGGGGCTTGTCTGCAAAAATGAAGTAGTTGTAGTCCTTTCAGCATGCTGAGACAACACACTTGGCAAGTTATGAAGCTCAAGCCCACTCATCAAAGAAATGAGCCCAATATGGATAGGACATGAAGTGGCTGAACATAACTGTAAGGTCAAAGCAAAAGAATTATCCTAAAAACGTATACAAGTGACTGCATAATAAAATGCGATGCTCTGGGCAAAAGAGCCTCTTCACACAAGGTAAAATTTAAGTCAGTCTTTTCTAGAAGTTCAAAGAACTACAGAAAGTGCATCTGGTACTATTGGCCAGTTCTCCTGAGGAACCTAAGCCTGTCGGCTTGATAAACTAGCCTAAATGGCCCTACCATCCTCAGACGTCTGCTAGACAGTTTAGTAACAGACAGTTGTATGGCGCCAGTCTACAGATCTACATCAAAACATAGCTGGTGCTCTCAGTGGGTGGAAGAACCCTCTAGCATGATTGCCTCTGGACTTAAGAGTCCACAAATTCCGAAGGACAAGCCTGGAATGAATTATGGGGCTGCATAATGCTAGCTGGCATAGGTCATCACACAAGATCTCTGCAAAAAGGTTTCTCCAAAAACCATAGAATGATCAGGTTCAAAGATTATCAGCTTTGCCCTTCCTCACCTCAAAGAAAAGAATTAATTTATTTGATGGTGGATGCTGTAGCATTTATTTCCAAAATGTGTACAATACATTGCAAACCCCTGGAGGTAAACAACCTGAGCAAATAATTATCATTTAAAGTGCCCCATCGAGAGGCAATAGATCCCCATGGAAAGGCCATACTGGCTAGATCTTGAGTTACTATTAGCCCTAAAAATTTTGGAGTTGCAACATCTGCAGAAAGAGAGGGAGAGGCAGAAAGTTTTTGTGTCGTCTAGACTGTAAAGCCGTTTATTGGGGATTCTTAGTTGCCTGTAGGTGTGAGTGCGTGAGTGAATGGTGTGTGTGTCCTGGAGCCCTGCCCTGGGTGAGTCCCTGCCTCGTGCTCATTGACCCTGGGAAAGGCTCTGCATACCCTAGTGAGGACTAAGAGTTTACAGGAAATGAATGAGAAATCTGCTGGCTGATGTCCCACTTCTGCTGACAAATCAGTTCCAATCTCTGCATCCCAGATTCATTTGCAAAAAACTGTCATTTACTTGGAACTACACAACTTCATCTTAGGCAAAAGATGAAAATATGTAGATGCATCCTCACACTTTTGTTTGGTATTTTGCACATTCTGACCAGCATTTCCAGGATTTTAGGTCACCACTGCTGTCAGGAGCAAAACAATTAGCAAGAGAAGAGAAGTCCACTTTCTTATGGACAGGTGTCATGGCATTTCCTTTAAAATTTGTATAATAGTACAATTTAGAAATCTTCAATTAATGATGGCAAGCCATCCTGGTACAAATGCAACAAAACTGGCCCAAACCATGATACTACCACCACCATGCTTCTCAAGGTTCTTATGCTGGAATGCAGTGTTTTCCGTTCACCAAACATAATGCTTCTCATATAAACCTAAACAAGTTCTATTTGATTAAATCTGTTCACAAGACATTTTTCTAGTAGTCCACTGGCATGTTCACATGATATTTAGCAAAGTGTAAACACCCTGCTGTGTACTTTTTGGAGAGCAGTGACTTTCTTCTTGCAGCCTTGCCATGAACATCATTGTTGTTCAGCGTCCTCCTGATGGTGGATCAGCTGAAGAAGAGAGGCCTTTAGTTGCTCAAAGGTTCCTTTTTGACCTTATGTATTATGCATGCCCTGCTATTGGAGTGGTCCTTGTTGGTCAGCCATTCCTGAGGATGGTAACAATGATCTTAATTTTTTTCCATTTGTACACGGTTTGTCAGACTGTGGATTGATGGAGTCCAAACTCATTAGTAATGGGTTTGTAACCCTTTCTAGCGTATTAAGCATCAACAATTTGCAGGGCTTTGGAAATCACCTTGCTCTTCCACAATCATGTGAAGATCAGCACTGATAGATCTCTATTCTTAAATTAAACAGCACATCCAACACACCAGACTTCCATCCATTTGACTGAACATCTGACTCTAATTTCACCTTAGAGGTTTATATGAAATATATCATAATTTTTGGTCCAATATATCATTTTGCCTTATTTGTTTATTGGTTTCTCTGTCTCTATGTTTCGGACTTCCAGGGAAATATAATGATGTTTATCCCTCAGGCAGAGTAGAATGTTGATGAAGATGGGTATAGTCACAGAACTTAGTCACGCAAACCTCACCGATTAGTATTTCCTTTGCTCCTCACCCCACGTAGTGGTTCCTGAGGATTGTCTTGATTTATTTGAGTGTTATAATAAGCTGAGTAAAACATTTCTCTTTTTTTCAAATCATCTCCGCAGTTTAGTCATATTCAAGTCCATCTGCAAGCACGAATTCTCACTATACCATGAATGCTAGGATGCAGAAAGTGAGCATGTGCTTCCACTGAGTTATGGGAAGCAGCACTATATCTTTAATTGAATCTTTAATTGCGTTGGTGGAGAACATTATGCTCTCCTCGGTGTGACAGTCAAGAGTGGCCTCATTGAAAGAGAGTGAGGCCAGTTGTGCTCTCCAAGGAAAAGTCATGTCTCTCTAGAGCCAATACATTGGTTTCTAATTATACTGATTTGAAGGCATTCCTTTCAGAGATTATAGTGGTTTTGATCAATTAAACATGAATGGCTAATTCTCCCTAAAATGTAGAAAATTCACTAGGGAGGCAACATTTGTGAAAGAGAAGTGCCAGACACTCAACTAAAGAGCAAAGCAAACCATTTGCATCCAGGAAAACTAACAATATGACACAATGCAATTTGAGGACAGATTTGTTTTCTTCCGATATCCACTCCAACATTTTTGCTGATTTCATCCAGTACATTTCTTCCTCAAATAAATCTCTAAATAATAAACATAAATTAAATGCTAGGAAATGTTCCCAACACTCAATTAATTAAACGAATGAAGCCTATTCACGAATAGACCAAATATCAGGTTGCCTTAACTTCTCTAACAATGACAATATTTCAAGAGTTGTCTTCATAAGAAAAATCAAGGCACATTTACTTGTAATGGTGAAATTACTTGAATTATGAATCATTTAATGTTGATATTATGAAATCATTTCGTGTGGAGGCATTTGTTTGACACTGTGTTTTGGACTAGTTTAGTTTTTCTTTAATAACACATTTTTCAGCACTTTTTAAAGATATGTTTGAAAAAATGTTGGAGAATCCCATTTCTAATGTTTGCCGAAGCCTGAACTGCTAACAATAATAGCACTGAGCCTCTTTCTGTAATACTCAACAAGACTGCGGTACATTTGCTGAGGGATTGCTGAGTGCCAATTACATTTTGTAAAGTTTAAGTGTTGCATTTTATGGTTTGTACTTAGGCTTTCTCCATGGATGTTTCCAAAACATCTTCTGATGTTTTGATCGGTGGTTTTTCAACATTTTCATGCTTTTCATATTTTTCACATTTTTTTGTTATTATCCAGACTGGACCTTTATGATATTTTTTATGTACTAGTAATTTTTAGGAATTTCTTATTTGAGTTGACAGCTGCTCAAGTTAATAAGTGATGAAGGTTTTATATATGTAATTATATTTATACCTTAAAGAAACAGAGAAAACAATGGAGTTATAGATGAGGAACAAGGAAAAGGTACATTTTGCTCAAAGATGCAAATTTCTTAGCTTGAATGACCTAATCATGATCAACTTTAGTGATATATAATGTTGCATTAAACACACACAGTGTCAAGTGTGAGCTTAACAGTATTGACTACAGTGCGATAGCCTGGTTGATACAGTTTATGTAAATCTTGATTTCAGTCTGACTCCCAGTTTGCCATTTTTTCAGAGGAAGGGCAAATACATTTGAGAAGCCAGTTCAATGGGTACATTTACTCAGTCTACAGTTCAGTATACTTTCATCATATATCCTTTTATGTACCTCAGACCAGAGTTTAGAAGGACATTTACTCTGGCCATATCACCGTAACCTTCTGTAAATAAACATAAATTGATATCATGCCTATGGCATCAGCAGTCATAGGCCTAAGTGTAACTTTTCAGGGTTAAAAGCAAAGGGACCACACTTGATCTCATTGTGTCAATAGCCTAATGTCTATTAGGGCCAGATCAGCTTCTGTTAGCTTGACAGGCCTCCGCCCCACTGATACCATTGCTCACCTGTTGCGTAGTAGTGCTTTGTAAATATGGCAGTTTCAGTATTTTAATCTCAACAGTAAAACGAACGGTAGTTGAGCAAAAATTGCTGAACCTGTGCATTTAATCTGGAATACAGGAAGTATGATTGAGTTTGGGTAAACCAGTTCACCTTGTTTAAAACCTGGAATTATTGAGGGGAAAAAAAGAGACAGGTCCATGCAAGCCTTAGAAAGGATTGTAAAGAGACAGTTGAGGTGAATGAGATTACGATAATGCGGTCTAATGCCACATTATCTTTAAAACAACAGTGAATAAGACCTACATCTACTACATCTAGTTTATGGATGTTATCTTTAGAAAATATTTTTGTGCTTGTTGGCACAGAACACTGTAATTTCATAGGATAAATTGAACAACATGTTCCGTATATTTGCGCATCATATTAACCAGCATGCTAAAAAGATACTTAATGATACAGTGCCTGTTTTTCCTAGAACAGATTTTCTGACTACAGATTAAATGCAGGGCTATTAAAGGATTTTAGTGAAGAATCTCCACTGATGCCGTTCTTTCTGAGACCATCTGGAAAACCTGCTGAACAAGAAATACATAAAGTTTTGAAATCAACACATGACACAATTTCATGTACGACTATGGTTTCAACACAAAAAACAAATTGCATAGTGTCTGTTTCCATACGGTTAAGCATCCGGTAAGAACCAGATGAAGCCTGATAAAACAAGGATGTTAAAGAATGCAAACTGAAACTAGACAGGGTGACACTTCATAATAACATCCGTTAACACACCCTATACGGACACTTAGTGACTACCCTCATGTCATTAGTTCATCAGAGTTTTAACTTTTAACTTGGTCCCACCTTTGCAGTTGTAATAGTTTTCATTCTTCTTGGAAGATTTTGGAGTTTCTGTGGGAATTTATGCCAAATTATTCTGTAGAGCATGTTGGACGAGAAGGTCTGGATCACAATCTCTGTTCCAGTTCATCCCAAAGGTGTTGGATGGAGTTGAGGTCAGGACTCTGTGTGGGACAGACAAGTTCTTCTACACTAAACTCATACAGCATGTCTTTATGGAGCTTGCTTTGTGCACTGGGACACAGTCATGCTGGAATAGAAAAGGTTCTTCCCCAAACTGTGTCCACAAAGTTTGTCTGTTGAAGCATTAAGATTGTCCTTCACTGGAAGTAATGGGTCATCTGTATTCAACAAATAGAAGTGTGACCCAGTACTTTTGTCCTTATTGTGTGTATATGAGAATGAGATAAAAAAAATGAAGTAAAAAGCCTAAAGTTAAGAAGAGTCTTAATGTAAGTTAGTGCAGCTTGAGGGTGTTAGGAGTAGCACCCCAATGACAGTTTAGTACCTGAATGTATTTCTGTTTACGCACATGAAATTGAGGTCCATTTACACTCTTACTTTTAGAAACATGAACTGTATCAACTTTAGGTCCTCCAACTTGAGACCAATGTGGCCTTATATTATACACATTTTACTGTTAACAGGTATTTTAACTTCGAACATATGGTCTCCAAATATACTTTCTCATATACACACATTATTGATTAACTGTTGCTAAGAAATGTAAACATGTACAGGTGTAGCATGTGTTTATTATTGAAAGTGTATATTGTACAATATAAAATATGTACAGTATATATCCTTCTGCTTAATTAATGATGCTTTCATAGCTATCAATGATCAGTTGATGGTGTATTAATAAATGTTATTTTAAAGTGTTATCCAAGAAAGAGTTAGGGATGTGCACAAAAGCAGAGCTAGATTACATTAATGGTTATAAAAAAGTCACACCGACTTCACCTTTGTCCCAAACAGTGAGAAATACTTGGTGTCTGAAGTTTGTTTTTTTAAGGATTTGTTTTGTAGCCATAAGGCTTATGCAACAGATGTAATGTCTATGTCACCCAAAAGCGAGCACATCTTGGCGGATTGACTATGTTTAGTGATTAGAGGAAGCTAGTAAATTATTTTATAATGAATTCATACTGAATGTGAGTTTAGCTTAATTGCTGATTAATTGGTTTTGACACAACAACTAAACTCACTCTCTTATTTTCTGTAACCTAATTCTCACCAGGGTCGCGGGTACACAGAGCCTATCCCGGGGCCAATGGGTGAGAGGCAGGGACTCACTGTTGGCAGGGTGCCAGCCCACCTCAGGACAACAGCTAGACTTTCCACTTAACAACATAGTTCAGAATCAGATGTGTTTGAACAGGAAAATCTTCAGGCTGTGCTGGAAATTAGGCCCTGGGGACTAGAGCTCCTCACCTCTGCTTTCATTTATGTAGTTCTCATTTCAAACTATCTTGTCATTTCTGGTAAGAAGTGAAGACTGCCAGGGACTGAAAAACTACTACAGGATATGGTTGTATGTGTAACCACAGGTTACTTCTTTGGGACATGCATGAAAGAGTAATAGTCAGCACCTCTTTATAGAGTGGTGCAAGTAGGGAACTTAATAAACATAATAAACATAATAAACATAATAAACAAGCTTATCATTGAAAATAAAAATAAATCTAACAATAACACACATCCTGCCGCTGTTTCCATGTTTAGAAGGATATGTTCCAGCCCATGTTGACTAAATATGCTACTAACTCAGCCGTAACAACAGATTTAAAGTCAAGATGTCCCCGAAACTCTCGGTACTACATAACAGTCATGCAGGCAAGCGGGATGTTTTACTTCTTTGGAAGAATGATACCGGCACCAAGAAGGAACACCTTGAGCAGTCATGTGACCCAAGAGATATCATGCAAATGAAGAAAAGGGGATTTCAACAGTATGTGTCCTACTCTTTAAATGTTTGCCTCAGTCAAACCCTTTTTGTCATGGCAGACATATCTTGGTAAATACAGACCAGGTTGGCTATAAATTGTGTCACCCGCGCTAATGCTAACAGTAGGCCTGTTTTTCTGGTCCTCAACAAGCCCTGCATTGTCTATATTAGTGGTCTCCTTTCTAGGCAGACTTGATCTAACTCATCAGCTCATGAACAAGTGAGGTTTAATTAAGGAAAACAAAAGGATCTGCAGTGCAAGAGTACTATAGATCCAAAATGAGACAAATACTACAGTAGACAATTGTTTAGAGTTGGTATCATGCAATGACTACATTTCTTCACACTTTAATTAACAAATAACAAATGAATGATGGAATATATACTGTTCACCTCCCAATGGAAGTTGCCAAATGAATTTACTTCTTATGCAAAAAAACTAAATATTGGGTTTATTTTGGTACATAACAACCATGCAAATGCTGTAGATGGACTTATGGGTGAAAAAGTATTTACATTTTCTAATGGTATATATTTCATCTTCATGAGACACGTAAGAAGGGGTCAAGGCACTATCACTGTGTAAAATCTAGATCTATCTCACATGTATTCTTGAAATGAATCTATTATACTCATTCTGTGGCCTGAAAATACAGGCTTACTGGGTCTACTTGAATCACAGGGACATAAAAATTACTCGTCCTGTGCTACAACATGATAGCTTTCATTATGTACCTATTTGAATGGAACCAGATGTCTCTTTTCATGCACATCTTTGATAGCAGTTTGTGAGTTCTATGGAACAAGTAAAAAATACTATAAAGAGGTGAGTTTGTTACCCCTCACTTATTTTGACTGTGACATGCAGAAGTTAAATCAGAAAGTGAGAAAAGTCAACCTTAAAGCACTACTTATAGGCAGTACACGACTTCAAAAAATCTGAATACTGGGCCCCTCCAATTAAAGACTCTGAGCAGTACAAAGGAAAATGTCTGCTTCTTTTCATGGTTATGTGGCCAAAGTTGGCCTGGGGACTACTCTTCTGTGGTCGAGTTTCACATAAGAGTACTGGGAGCTATGGTTAAAATGACCAAAAGTGAAGCTTTTAGGGGAAAGCTGTCCTCCACACAGACACACTTACTGCGGCGGAAAAGCAGAGTGGGACTAGAAATCGGTCCAGGAATTTTGGGAATAAGCCACAGACAGACATCTTTCAGACATAATGGTCTGTTGAGTGGATGTTTGAAATGTGCCGTTTGAGCTGAAAGCTCAGTAAATGGTAAATAGGGCATCTGGGATGCATTTGGCATGTATTATTTATGAAGTGAAGTGATGATTTGTTTTTCACGAGACAAAAACATTTGCAGAAATACACTTTAGATCAGAAAGTATTCACCTCATCTCTGCAGAATATGTGCCTAAAGTTACCATTCCCAGTGCTGGTGGTCTGTTGATTTGATTAGGGAGTTGCCCCTGCAATCAGAAGGTTGTGGGTTTGAATACCAGGACTGTTAGCGGCACAACTGAGGTACGCTTGAGCAAGGTACTGTTCCCACACACTGCTCTCCAAGTACCCCATTGGTGGCAGCCCCCTGCTTCACTTGGGTTAACTGCAGAAAAAGAATTTCATAATGTTCACACGGCTCTGGTGTGTTCACACATGACTATGAGGTGTCACTTTACTAACTGTTGGCTAATATGTGTATAAAACTCTCAGCATCGGAGCAGTGGGCTCCCGTTCTCTGGAATGAAGGAGATCAGCTGGAGCAGCATTTGTTCAACATTAGAACCAAGCCTCACTAATGCTCTTGTGGCTGAATCCAATCCCCACTGCAACGTTACAACATGTACTGCAAAGCCTTCCCAGAGCAGTTGTGGTGGTCGGTGCCAAATTCCCACTAACATCATTCTGGAAGAAACGCTACCTGAGTGAAAGGTGCTGCTCATCTCCAATGCATGCTGTAACCCAGTGGTCCCCAACCTTCATTTCGTCATGGACCGGTTTAATATCAGAAACTATTTTCACGGCCCAGGCTTTAAGGAGTGGCAGATAAATATACGTATACGTATTTATACAAATAAATGATACGCATAAAAATGAGGATATTTTTAAAATATAATAATGGGGTATCTTTAAAATACAATGATAAACGTAAATCCAATGTTTACTCGCAGCTTTATTAACAGCATTTTCATAACAACAAGCCAACAACATAACACGGTAACATCCACGTTTTTTTTTCTGTGCAGCCCGGAGGTTGGGGACCACTGCTGTAACCTACAGACTTCCCCAAATCTGTTTGTTTCGAAACACTAAAGTCACAGAATGTCCTTTTATCCTGGAGATGTGTGCTGAAATGTTTCTAGCACTGGGTTTATTATGTCTTTCTTTCCCTCTTTCATTGGTACCTACATTTATGCAACAAGCAGGTGAAAATGAGGTAAATGCTGGGGTTGTACACATGCTTCAGTTATGAGAATACTAAAGTCCAGAGATACAGAAATAAAACAGAATTCATGAACAATACAGAACGTAATGAGGGAATGAGCAAAAAAAAAAAAATGTAACACGAAGAAAAGTCCAATCCTGACCTTCCTCCCATCGTTGTACAGACCTTTGCCAAACCATATTTCAACAGTGAGCTGGTTTGGCTGCTAACACATTTTAAGCAGAGTTTCCACCACTTCCCTCCCACCACTGTGTAATTTGTGTGCAGCTGGTCCAAAGAACGTCTATGACAAAAGAAGTGGAAAGTCCAGCAGCTAAGCTCTCTAAATCCCAGGACTTGTGTCTAGACATCAAGGTGTATTTTGGAAATTAGGCCTGTATTAGCTCCGCTACTAACTACTTATACTTACTATATACTGTGGTCTTCCACAGCGGAAGCATGGAAGCAGTTGTAGCTGCAAAGTGGGACCAACTCCAAATTAAAGTCTATACATTTGAATGCAATGTCATTAAAGTCCCTGTTGGTGTAATGGTCAGGCGTCCCAATACTTTTGTTCACTTAGTATACTTCAGGTCTCATGATGAAACTTTTTTACACGTTGGTGTCAGTTTATCAAGAGGCTGACTGATCTGACCTATGGGCAATAAAAAAAGAATGAGTACAACCAATGTAAATTAAAGGAAAATATAAGACTGTAGCAATACCAGCAAAACAAACCAGTTTTGTCTATCAACTTACGTTGCTATTGAAGACAGAAAGGCAGAAAGAAATGCCACAGATATAAATCACTTACACACAAATGGCTTCATTTTTGGGAACAACAGCTCCACCTATAGTTTTAAATCAGTCGGCAGGGTCTGATGAATAGCAGTAAGACAATTATTTACTCACTTAATCTGTCTGTTATTTAATACAGCTATTATTTAAGATTCCTAAAAAAGGGCTGTTATATCATATCTCATATATATAATTCATACACCGATGATATTCCACTGTTGAGATCAGGTGCTTTGTATGGAAATTTAACTTTGTACAATGGTTGTGGGGGGGTCCAGGACTTGTGATGTCCAATACCAGCACTTTAGCTTTTATATGTAACACTGAGAATGATTTTTAAAATGGTAAGCCTGAAAAAAACTGCAGCAGATTGTTCTTCTCAGTACAATAACAAAACAATATCAGGTTTCAGGCACCATTAAATGTAATACATGTACTACATCCCCATGACAAGGGAGCCTTTAGACTCTTTAAACTCATTTTTTTCTCACTACTGCTGTGAACAGCAAGTTTCTTAATTAAAATCTTGATGAAAAAGGAAGTAATAAGGTCATGTTGTTTAATGACAGTGTACCTTGCTGCTGGGAGTGTATTTACAAAATTATATCAGCTTAAAATTGGTAAGGGGTGGGGCGTGGACCAAAAGGTCTTCGGATCGATTCCTGCCTTCCACAAACCACCACTGGGTTCCTGAGCAAGACCCTTAACTCCAAGTTGCTCCATGGAGACTGCCCCCTGTAGTTAGGGAATGGAAGTCGCTTTGGATAATCATTTGTCAAATGCTGTAAATGTAAATGAGTACAAGATTAGAGTGACAAACACCTGCTCAGTCATGGGATTGAACTTGCAGCCTTCTGGTTGCTGGCCTACACCTGCGCTTCCACTATCAAAGCAAATCACGTTTTTCCCCACATTACACCCAATGCACAGGTCTAAAGCATTTGTTTAAAAATAACAGAATTCATCTAAAGATTATTTGAGCATGTTACATCGCTTAAGACAGGTATTTAAAGCAAGGGCCAGGGCCATTTCTAGTGGCAACAGCAGGTGTTTAGGGTCCCTAGGCCACAAAAAAATCAGACATTATATACATCACATGGACACATGTTGCATTTTATTTTACTTTTGTTTATGATTATGTTTATTCACTCATTCTTTAATTTATTTAATTACATTATGTATCCATTTGGTCTACTTCCCCTAATTTTAATGTGTTTATCTCTATGTTTTTTTAGAAATGAATGAAGTATTGAGTATTCTAACAGACATAGTCCTAGTACTTGATATTATTTTTCACAGACAAGATGAAAGAGATGATTCCTAAATATAGATGTGCAAGTGCTAGGTACTGGTGTGATAACATGAATGCATGAGAGAAGATTTGAGCTTGCTTTGAATCAGTTGGAAGCTGTGAAATAATGAGCGCTAAAAGAGAAAATCAGTTTAGAACTGAAAGTGCATTTTTGTTCTACGCATGACTAATTGGAATTTAAAATGTATGTACATTTTACAGTATTTACAATATTTTGTTAAGAGTTTAATCAAAAATATAGAACAATGTCATTAATTCTATCTTTAAAACTTGATTTGAAATGTACATACCTTTATTTATATCCTGTTTTGCCCATTTTGCCTTTTGACCCCCGAAACAGCTCATGCGTAGCATGTATGGAAACTAAGACTCCTTACAGAAATGGTTGAAATGATGTCAAAAAGATTATGTCTAGGTCGACATCTGATCATTAATCTTCACTATGATCTCCTGAGCTGTGGTTTCGCAATATGTGTGATATCTAGTTATTTTTAATCATTGAAGCAACACACCACTGAGAGGAAAACAGTTATCAGACTGAACACAAACCACAAATGCACTTGCATCTCAAGTGTCGAAATAAATGTTCAGCTGCCACCCACTAAAAAAGTCGATTTACTTAAAAGTGTACAAATAAGTGTGTTCACTATATTAAGCAAGTTTTAAGATACTTGATACATGATTTGAGTACACTTTGATCATTGACATTTTGATTCCGATTGCTTTTATGTACAACAGTTAACTTAATATGGTTTCTTTTCAAGTGACGGAAGTATAAGAAGTAATACAAATTAATAATGCCAACAAGACAATGAACCAAAGGATATGAAATGACTAAGAAATGTTCAGGGGACAGCATTAAGAAGGTGATAATACCCAAATACATCATGCTAGGTGGCATTGACCAACTGCACCCAAATGAAATGAATCAAGCAGTTAACTAAATTTGAAAGCACCAGCTGATATTTACATAGTGATTATTTTTACAGTAGAAATGGTCCAAAATTATTT
>JBBPCW010258901.1:0-12934 GCA_037974425.1 Phenacogrammus interruptus
TCGCTTCTGCACCAATCAAAATTCAGTCAGATCAGGTCTGATCTCAGCCATGCTGTCACTGCTTGCCCCGCCCCGCCTCCTCGACTTCACAGCCCGCCCCTTGGTCTCATTCACTCCAAACTCTTCACGGAGACACACGAAAATATATATATGTATAAATATATGTGTATATATATATATATATATATGTTTAGTCACAAAAAAGTAGAGAATATTTTTGTGGGGATTTCTGCATACCATTATCAGTTAGGTTCTGCATTAGACTGAATCCACGACTGCTGATCTGCGTAAAAGTGGGGGATTACTGTAATGTAATGTAATGTATCATCTGTACCCAGTTGAGACTACATGTACTTCACCAGAAAGATAATACATAGAGCTTGCATGAGCTTTCCCCTTATCTCTTGCAAAGCTGACATTTCTCTTTGTACTGCTAATGTTGTAAGTGTAAGGTTGAACAATCCTGGCTCTCTTGTGTATAGTTCTGCTCTAATTACTGAGCGTACCTGAGTTCAGGCAATTATTAGACACCAAGACAGTTTTTTGCACTTTGCCATATGTTTTATGTAACACACCGATCCCTGGGATTTTTTACTATGTCAGACAGTAAGAATACCATTTGAGTTCAAGCAGAAGGTAGTCTTAGTCTGACTCTCCAAAAATAAAACTTCTGTTAAAAAAATAGAACCCTGGATGCTATACTTAACATAACCTTCGTAACCCTTATATTGGTGAAGTTGTTAATCACTCTGTCATACCAGCAGGAATTTTTTTCCAAGGTTTTCACCAGTTGGCGGTGGGGATCGCTAGCAAGCGGTCAAGCTAACATGCTTCTGTGCCCTTCCTTCTGTGCACTTTTAGACGAATAATAAAATATAAAATGAAAATAAATATTATTAATACATTTTAGTAAATGATATGTTTCACATTTTGTTATGTATGAAGCTTCAGTCTCACACTCAAGGTCAGTGCTCAGTACATAAAAAAGATTGTCGTGAAAACAAAGGCGGTGATTGGCCACAGTGGTATGTCATTTTGAAGTGGAGAACTACCCAATCACAGTAGGCAGTCACTTGTTTCACGGGTGGGACTTATTTACCACTAGGGTCAATTGAAACCTCGAAAAGCCACGAACGGGGTCTGAGGAGATTTACATTGAAATGAATGTTTTACTGCAATTCCCTCTTTCACCGCGGCTGGGAGATGGCGCTGTTTCACGTTTTTGACCTGAGCCATATACAACTGTAACGCTATTGAGGAGCTGAAATGAGGAGAGCACCTTGTTTTATGAGCATTTTTTTCACACCAATAAGAAGGTGATATAGTTAAATAGTTTTTGGCCTATTTGAAAGGGAAACATTTAAATGTATTGTAATAACTGCCGCTTGTTTTTTGACTCTATCTCTATGCAAATCAGGCTGAGGGATCCTTTACGCCCAGCAGGCCGATGTCGAGCTGTCTAAAAGCTGGGCGGGTGTCCTGATGAGCGCTGTGTGATTACCGTGGTTAAGGGTGCATTCTCCTTCCTGCAGGTTATAATAACGTTTAAGCATTCCTGAAAACACTCTGCCAGTGTTTACATGGAGACAGTGGATGGGTGAATGGCTGGGTTTCTTTTGATCACATTCGAGAACAACCTTGGCTTTAATAATAAGCTCTTCTTTGAAGAACTTTAAGCTTGTCTGTTGTACCGCAGGTTGCTGTTGAATGGCCTTGGGCTGTAAGTGACATCAGGTTTTATAGCGTATATCATCCTGCCTGAAATTCTCAGACAATGGACCAATTAAAAAATGATCAATGATGGTGGGATATAAAAACCGCAAAGAAATAAATCCTGCTCCTCCTCTTTAAGTCGTTACAGTCAGACCTAAATAAGACCTGAAGAAACATCTCTATGATTAAAATGTGCTGACCACTGTCTCCTTCTCTCCTTCTCTGTTCATGCATTACATGAATCTCTTTCACACTATATTTTCTTTTCTGCTGTCCAGTTGTTGAAACTGTGGTGTGTGTGTTTCAAATCATTTAGATTTTTAACCAGTTCTTTTCACATAAATATGTAGTTTATAAATTGTTGTCTTAATTGTAGTGGTGCACCAATTTTTTGTACTTCTTGTCATTTTTTCAAGCGGAGTAATGAAGAAGTTCTCAGGGGAAAATTCAGGGTTTCCTAAAATAGCCATGACACTGACTACAGAATGACAACATAACATTAAAGGTCTTTATGCTTGCTCGCAGTGTTGTTCTTGAGAAATCTGACATCTGACTAATCTGATTATCAGAGCCTCCTGGGCTGACATACTCGTGTGTGTCTAAGCAGGAAGATTTTATTAAATACTTCTGATGTGAACTGTATGGACGAGGACTTAGGGTATACTCACACTAGGCACGGACCCGAGTACGATTGTCCCCCCTCCCCACTCCCCCTCTCGCCCGCACTCACATTAGGGCTGCGTCCGAAATCGAATACTTCCCTACTGTATAGTATGCGAAAACACTATATATCATATACTATATAGTAGGGAAGTATGCGATTTCGGACGCAGCATAGATTTCTGCATTCGTGCCGGAGCACGTTTACGTCATTATGGTGTGACGGTTTCAGAATAAACAGGAAGAGCGGCGCTCTCTCGCTGAACGCAGTGCAGTCCGTCGCTCTGTTTACTTTTTTGATAGTAATTTTGAGTCGTTTGGTCCGCGGTGGTCCACAGCCCCCTCACAGCCTGTTGCTAAACAGGTCTATCGCTTTTGTGGCACGAAAAATTGTTTTGGAGCGTTGCAAAAACGTGGCGTCACACGTCCTGATCTGTGCTCCAGCACGGTTAGCACTCACACTACATGCGAACCGCGCCCGAGTCCATCCCGGGCACAGTTCGGAGCGGTCAAACGAACCGCGCTTTGGTGGTCAAACGCACCCGGGCACGGTTCAAACTGCCTAGTGTGAGTACACCCTTAGGTTTTGCTGGAGCCTTAAAGAACAGTCAAATTGTCTCTAGATAGTTTCAGTCCATTTTTTGGTTCTAGATGCAAATGAATTGGAAATTGAATGGGAGATAAGACATTTCAGTATCACTTTATTTTGAAGTCTCCCCATATGGGGCCCAGACGGCATGTTTTAATTAACTGATGTTGTGCGGTTTCATATTAAATGTTTAATTTTGTTTGGGTTTTCAGGGCACTGTGCAAAGACATTTGCTATCTTGAGGAGGTTTGCAAGTGGAGTAGTGACACAAGCGTCTTGGCTGCTCCTGGTGGACGATGACACATTGATCAGGTAGCACAGAATATTCTTGCAGTTGTATTTGAACAAACAGGAACACATTGTTCAGCCCTCACCTGAACTCCATAGCACACATTAATCGAAGCAGGCTTTGCGTGAAATTGAATATCAGATCCACCCACAGAACAGCTCTCACATTGTGTGGTAAAGCGCCGTCTTTCACGTCATTGTCATTTGATATGCAAGCGTCCTTTCTGGCATTAAGAAGCATGAACACAACACATTCCACAGTGGATCGACCTTCATTTAGTGTGAGAATGTTTTCATTCACAGCACATTTCTGGCAGCTGTTTTCCAATTTTTATACTGAAATAATCCAGAATTCACTACCCCTGCATGAAGAAACACTGTCCATATATAGCCAACAACTGCAGGTTATTTATTTAATTGAACTATTTAAGAAAAGTAAAACAAAAAACAGTAGAAATGTGTGTACAATAAAACAACTGTAATTTACTGTATCTTGTTAGTCAAGGTGTGTCACGGCTCGGCCAGTGGCTGTTTGTGTTTGTTTTTGAGGACTTTTATTTTGACTTTCATGTCTGTTTATTGTCACGTGTCACAGTTTTCACGTGTTTGTGCACTGATTATGTCTTGTATTTATGTTCAGTGTTGTGGGACCTCATGATCGGTCCATCGCCTCATTTCGCCTCATTTAGCCTCATTTATAATCACGTTTCTGTTCATGTTCTGTATTGGCCCTTGAGCCAGGTTGCTTTTCCTGTTCCACGTTCACGTTAATAAAGAGCCTGAATCAATGGATGTCTGCCTGCCTGCCTGTTTTCCCCGAGGTAAATCACGGAAGCGGGTTCCGTGACAAGGTGCTTATGTTAATTATGTAAATGTGGTGACTGTTATCCTGGGACCTACTTTACTCCCCTTTACATTATGTTTTGTGATCTGCACAGAACTGTTCAGAACTGGATCTGATTCATTCTTTTTCCCTTTAGTATGTAATCCAGCATTTTCTACTGTCTAGTGTACATGGTTGCTATGTTTATGAATTTTTGTTGGTCTCACGAAAGAACCACAACTTTGTACTCAGTTGAGCTGCATATTCGCATTGACCTTGACCTAACTGTACCATACTTCCAAGGAGATCATCATATTCAGTTGCATATAAAAGCAAAAGTAGACTTAGGGGTAATTACATATAAGGCTTCAAATTATATTGTTTAGACAGTTAAATGTCTTCCTGCTCACCGCTTTTCTCAAAGGCTATTGTGTGCCTTTTTATCTCTGTCCACTTACAGAATGACATTGCTGTATGAGAAATACCACTTGAGGCATCTTCCAGACAAAACAGGACATTCATTGCTGTATTAAGTAAACCACAGACAAATAAATACATATGTACTAGGGCTGTAACGATACATGTATTCGTACCGAACCGTCATGGTACTTGGGTCACAGTTCGGTACATGATGTCTTTCGTAGAATACACGGTACGATGGAGAAGACGGGACTGAAGTACGGAATTACAGAGGGACCAAAAGCACAAGTAAATCATAAACCTGAGTCGTAGATTGGTGCAATAGTGCCACCTACTGGCGGAGCACTTACACATACATGAAAATATAAGCAAGCGTGTGTGTTTACTGGTTAATACACTGCTGTTTATTTAAAATAAATGAAAACAAACCAAGCCTCATTCTTTAGAACTTTTTGTTGCTTAACTTTGTTGTATTGTGAACCATACAGAACCATGACCCCAAAACCGAGGTACGTACCAAACCGTGACATCTGTATAGTATATACACATGCGGATCAGCAGTCGCGGATTCAGTCTTACTCAGAACTGAACTGATAATGTGACGCTGAAATCCCCACAATAACAATTGGCAATCGATAGGTGATCCAAACAAGCAAAATGTATTTTCAGAGATGTATAACTTTAGCAAAACCTAGATCTGATAGATCTCTCCACTATTCTATATCTTTTTACATTTTCAACTGTGATCTGCCAGTTTACATTAATGCAGAGACTCATCAGGTGATAGGAAGCGCTCTGTACTGAATCATTCTGTGATTGCTCCCCAGCTTGCCCAGACTAAGGAGGCTGCTGCGCTGTTACGATTCCAGTGATCCAGTAAGCATCGGAGAGCGCTATGGCTATGGCCTTAGCCAAGGTGGCTACAGCTATATCACCGGTGGTGGAGGGTGAGCCTTCGAGATATACAACCCACACACTACTGCTGATTATGGAAAATAATTACAGAGTGCATAACGTGATTTGCGACATGCATAACACGAGAAGATGCATCACATTCTAAGAGTTTCTGTTGTGTGTGAAACTTGCCAACATGTCAGCAGTTTGGAGTTACTTCAAACTCAAAGACAAAACTGCTGAATGAATTGGGACACCTTGCCCGGGTGTCAATACTTTACCCCGCCACGGAACATGGCGGGGCAACCATCAATCTCTGTGAAACTTCACAGTTAAATAGGGCTCGGAGACACCTTTCCAAAGACCCCTCATTGAAAGCTGCGAGCAACTTCCACGTTTAGAGTGAGAGATATATTTTTCATATTTAATATTTAGATTTAAGATCATTTAAGGCAAATCCTCCATGTTGTTGAGGGCATATCACAGCACGCAGCCCCGCCCCCTGCTAAGTAACCGCCAATTGTAATCACGGGGTGGGGCCAGTTAGCATATCTCGCTGTTTGTAAAAGTGCTACATTAAAATCCCACATTTAGAGTCTTTGTTTGTGGAACATTTAGATTTAGAGCACAACATTTAGTTTTTTTTTTACATAAATAGTGTGAAAATTGTGTGAAAATGAAAATGATAAATTTGTTAAACTGTTTTTACAAACGGCACCCCATAGAGATCTTACTATACCATGTTCTCTGTGCAATGTTTCTCCCTTATTATATGATTTTTGTATTTGTGTAAAGATATACAAAATGTATCTGGACATTTTTTTAATGCATTATTTTTTGTTTTCTGTTTAAAAAAATACTCAGTGAGTATCGGCAGATATCCAAATTTACAATATCGGTATCCATATCGAACATAAAAAAGTGGTATTATGCCATGTCTAGTGTAAAGCCCACCAGAAGCCATACAGATTGTTTTTTTTCATGCCTGTAGTTTGAAAATATCTATATCTAATATCTAACTCGGCAAGAAAGTTCCCTTGCTACCAAAGTTGATATTGGAATTTCAGTACTCTTCAGTCCTTAAAAAGGTACTTAGAATACTTAGTCCCATGTAAACTAACATACCTGTTCAGACCTGTTCACAGCAACGTTCATGGAAACCAGACAAATGAAACATTTAACGCTTTCGAAAGCCAATGCACAGAACAAATTACCTGAAGTGATTAAAACTGAACGGCCTGAGTCAAGGCTTCAATCCATTTCACTTTAGATCACTCTGAATAATTCTGAATTTTAACCACCAATTACAACGTTCCTGTAAGTTCCTTAAAAAGACTGAAAATGTCTTATTTTTTTCGTTCTAGAGTTTAGGGAAATCTTGAATGTACGGATATCTTATTCCAGCGTACTTTAATGGGTCAGTTACCAGCCAAAACAAACCCGATGCAGTTTCAGTTCTTTTTTTTGCTCTGTTTACTCCGGTGACGAAGAGGTGACATACATGGACATTACTAAGGTAACTGGTCACCAAATCTTCTAGTAGGTCAATCAGTTTGGTCAACAGCAAAAATAGTCACGTTAAAATACCTTAAAATGTCATGTTATTCATACAGGATACATTTTACTGTGTTATTGTTTGGCAGACTAGCATGTTTTTCCCTGCTCAGGGACCCAGTGGTGGTGCTGAAGGTAGGATTCGAACCCTTGACCTCATGGTCCGGAGGCAAGTATCCTACCCACTGCGCTACGTCCACCCTAATTTCAACCAATAATTATAGATTAGGTCATCTTCTGACTCAATTAAATATTATCATTAATTTGCCTATCTCCCCCTCTTCTGGCATGTTCAGACTGGACTCCTGCATTCTTATCTGATCTTGCAGACATTTTACACTTCTAAGATACGGCCATCTTCTTTTCACTTGAGTTCAACCTTAACAACCTGGGCACCTGGCTGTGGCCCTCCCTTCTCCTATCCAGCTTCTGAGGGAGATAGTTCACTGAACTCAAACTGCTTGTACAGCGGTTTCTGGTCAGATATGAGTTTTAAACTTTAACTGTGGAGGATTTTATGTTAAGACCCATATAAATATGCCAAGCCAGTCATCATTGATCAGTAAAATACCTCTTCACTCTTTGCATAAATAATCTCAAATAGACAAAAATACCATGTGGTTACAACATAGTGCTATTTATTTATAAAAAAAACAATTTTTTTGCTAAATTTTTGATCAGTTGTATAGGTTTCAGTGTGACTCTATTTTCTGTTCCTTAACACACCCATGTGGTTTTAGGTGAGTGTGTAATTTATGTTTGTAGTTTGCATGGTGCTGTTAGGAGGGTCTAAGCCTCCATTATGTATTAGCTGTGTTTGTAGCTGTAGTGAAAAACTAAAGAAGGAAACTTCGGACAGCAAATGTATCTTAGCTGATCGAGAAGGAAAAAAACTGTAAATTCAATTTTTGCTTTCACCGAGTCTGTAACAAACTACGCTTTATCCAGTCCTCAGACTTTAGCTTCATTGTTACATCTCGTCCTTTTCTATGAACATGGCTGGCACGCTCTATTTGACACACGAAATCTCACCTGATCACGTGGTTTTTCTGGCAGAATGGTGTTCAGCAGGGAGGCAGTGCTGAGGATCCTCTTCAGTGGCTGTGGCTGTTATAGTCCGGATGCTCCAGATGACATGGTAATAGGGATGTGCCTCAGTACACTGGGACTCTCAGTCACACACAGCCCACAATTTCACCAGGTAATTCATCGAGCACACAGCATTCATATTATTGCGCAGTGATTGTTAACAGACCTAATGAAACACTCAGAGGGTTTATGGTGTTCACTTTGAAGCAAATCATACCTGTGGAAGACACTTTTATGGGCCACTACTGAGCTCTTGCCGTTGTTATTTTCCTTGCACTCAGGCCCGTCCAAATGATTACCCCAAAGAACTCCTGCTCCGCCAGAGCCCCATCTCCTTCCACAAACACTGGAACATCAACCCTGTGGCCGTGTACCAAGAGTGGCTGAGGGACACTGAGGATCCATTTTCGCATCTTTTGGAGAAAGACTACAGACAGGAACTTTAACTCGGAACATAAAGACGTCGATTTGCGCAATTTTGTGTACATTTGTGGAAAAATGAATGGTACCACTTTACAGTAAGGCTTGCCTTTACATTGATTGTAAATGCTTTAAAGTCTGTTAATTAATGGATATAAATGAACATGTAATTAATTGACTATTAATAATCAGCTACAACTCATAAATGAAAAGGGCACCAGTAACCAGTTGTTTGCCAGATAATGAGCCCACAATAATCAATGCTGCTGGCTACTGACCTTACTTTGTCTTCTCCATCAGGCAACATTATACCTGTCTGCATCAGATTTTTATATTCATCAGACAGAGCAGCTCACTGATGCCCTTTTTAATTGTTAAAGCTGCTTATGATTTCGTTGTGTTATGGCTGCTTATGCTTATGAATTGAGATGTTTATATCATAATACCAAACACTCGACTAATTTTATACCATTTAGTTTAGTTGTATTCATTTTGTTCCACTTTGTTCCATTTTTGTAGATGTGACTGCCACGTCCACTTTATTGGAAACACGTGTTCCTGTCCATAATGCAGGCGACTCGTTTCTCTCCCATCTGTGGTCATGCACAATTTGCCAATAAACCTCTACAACATTATTGGAAAATTCCTGACCAACAGAGCCTCTGTTGACCAGATGACATGTGAATAATTGGTCCTTTTCAACACAGCAGTAGTGTGTGATGATGTAGTGTGTGTGTGAGTGGACAGTTTTTTCTTCATCTTCTTCTTTTTTATAGTGTACTCATCTGACCAATAGCAGTTCAGTGGTCAGAAACTGTGGTATGGCCAACGCAAACTATCTATCAACACACACCTGCAAAGTAAACCTACATCTTGTGTGTTTTTAATTAATATCATGGCCTGGAAATGTAATGTGTTTTGGCTGTGTGTTCACTGTGAGTTTAGTTTATGGTTATGCAGTCCTGTTTACTTTCGATTAATATTTTATGAAGTAGCCCTGAGTGGCACATTAGCTGTGTGTGAGCCAGGTCTGTTAGAGCTGTGCAGTGTAAGTATACTCCAAAAACACTGAAGTCATTTTTGCCCTTAAACGTCACCTGCTGCACATAAACTGCAAAAATTTCCCTCATCCTTATCTGTCTGTGTCCATTATATGTACAGGTAAGGCTTGATGTTTTTATATTTACATTTATCAGACGCTTTTATCCAAAGCGACATTCATTCCCTACCTACAGGGGGCAGTCTCTCCCTGGAGCAACTTAGGGTTAAGGAACCCAGTGGTGTGCTGAAGGTAGGATTCGAACCCATGACCTCTTGGTCCGGAGGCAAGTATCCTACCCACTGAGCTATCTCCACCCTTATTTAAAAGCCGTATAAAAGCTACTGTGCACAGTAGCTTTTATACGGCTTTTAAATACCAGTTAAACGGACCATGTGCTTTGTGTTAATGCTCTAATGCAATATTTTCTGATCTCAGCTTATTGCTACATAATTACGCCTGGAAAAGATTGTATTCTCATCTTTTTAGTGGTGATCTTCGTTGAAACAGCTCAGTGTTCCTTTCCCAAATGCACCATAAAGTTTTTGAGTGTTATGATACCTTTGGGGATACTTGTTCTTGAGCAATAACAGACATGCTATTCCCAGTTTTTATTATTAATAAAAGTTGTTTGCTCCAAAGGAAAGAGTTTTTTTATGACCTTTACCCACCTGACCCATTATGAGAGCCTGCCTGGCCTGCAAAAACTTTCATTAAACAATGACCCTAACCCAAGCTGACACCTAACGTTTCTAAAAGTGTGGCAACAACCACAGAACCCGTGGGTTACAGGCCAACCCGTGCATCACTAGTGGCCAGCATGTAGAAGTGAAGTGGTTCCTTACAGACATACGTGAGCACAGCTCAGCACAACACAAGGTGAAACTCTTTCTCCCATTCACCAAGTGAAGCAGTCTGCTTCCAGCAGGGCAGCACCCGGGGAATCAGTGTGTGGGTTCGGCACATTGCTCAAGGGTACCTCAGTGGTGCCACTAGCAATTCTGGAATTCAAACCCATGACCTTCTGATTGCAGGGCAACTCTATTGCCCATTGGCGTGGCCTAGTGCTTAATGAGTTCACCCTGAAATCAGAAGCTAGTGGGTTTGAATCTTCTTCTAGTGTCTTCTCTGAGGTTCCCTTGAGCAAGGTACCGTCCGCACGAGCTGCTCCCCAGACGCCTCTCATTAGTGGCAGCCCCCTGCTTCACTTCGTGAAATGCAAAGAATTGTTCAGACTGTTTGCTGTGCTTTATTCTTGTGTGAGTGGCACTTTACTAATCACAAGGACACCAGCTGCCCTCCTGAGTGAGAAGAAGGAAGCATTCAGGTTTGGTGACAGGGAGGCAGCCAAGGAGGTACAAAGGCGTTTGTCTGTGAAGTTAATGAGGGAAGTGATGACTACAATAGAACAAATGACACTAGCAACATGCCAGTCGCACGGGTAACTCCCTAACCACCAGGCCACAAGCTGTAGAAAATAGGTAGAATCTATTTAAAGAAAAACAAAAAGGAATGAAATCTATCCTTTGATTGCACTACAGTCCAGTTACTTTTAATTGGGTGGTGGTCGCCTAGTTTGTAGGATGCTTGCCTCTGGACCAAGAGGTCATGGGTTCGAATCCTATCTTCAGCACCACCATGTCACGGGGGACCGGGTGGACCGGCTCCCGTGATCTTCCTCAGGGGAAACAGGGACCGGACAGGCAGGCATCCATAACTTCAGGTTCTTTATTAAACAGAAATGAAACCTGGCTCAACGGCCGATACATGAAACAGAACTAGAGTAAGGCATGTGAAGCGAAATGAGGTGATGGACCGATGACCTGTGGTCCACACAGACAGAACTTAAATACAGACAATAATCAGTGAGAAACACAAAACAGGTGAAAACGTGACACGTGAACACAAAACAGACATGACAGTCAAAATAAAAGTCCCAAAAAACAAACACAAAACAGTGGCCACTGGCCGAGCCGTGACACACAACTGGGTTCCTGAGCAAGACCCTTAACCCCAAGTTGCTCCAAGGAGACTGCCGTAGGTAGGAAATGTAGGTCGCTTTGGATAAAAATCCCGTAAATGTAAAAATGTCAGCTGCCTTGAGCTTCAGTAATTACAGACATTTTCAGTGAACACCAGCACTCTGAATACTCTCACATCTTATTGTATCTAACTCGTTCATATCTTACTGTAGACGAACTGCAGGCTTTCACAGATCATCCCTCCAGTGCTGTCATCACTCAGACTAATGGATCAGAGTGTCTGAACTTTTACTTCTACAAGCTTGAAATGACAGTTTCTACCCTCGTTAAAAATTCAGATCCTTTATTGAAAGCCTACAGTAGTTTCCAGACGGCCTTCTTACCGACTTCATACTCCACGTTTAATGACTGATTCCAGTACACAGCCATTATATAATTGTTGTAGATGAAAATTTTGGAGTTCGGAGAAAATTGAAGCCAGGCTTCTGAGTTCAGAAATTTCAGTCGTTTATTGAAGATCAATCAATCTTCGCCGGGCGATCTCTGCAGAGAGGCCCCGAACGGAGGTTCCATTCTCTATTTATAATCTCAACTCTTCTGCCCATGCCCCCACTCACATGTCACCCTCACATCTGGTATACATCTAGGCCTCACTTACTTGGGAAGCCCCCCCCTTCTTTGCCAATCCCCCCAATACAGTATCCTGCTGGCCATGGAATTTCCTGTATAGGGCCCCTCTAATCATTCGCATGAGACAAGAGTTTCCTCGCCCTAACTTTCACACAGACATAAATGGTTAAATATGAAGCATAAAGTAGAATTAAGATGGAATTAAAAATCTTTGTTATTCTATACATTGTTATTCTAGATAAAACTTTTAATTAAACACTGTGAAGTTGTTCTAGGTTAACAGATCATGTGAAATGAGTGCCGATGTATCAGTTTAGGGGATGATTGCATAATTAATAGTGCATCTTGACTTGAATAGAGCAATGTTGTTCAGCGATTAGTATTCAGCAAGCAGGAATTCGTCTTGTGGGTTAGTGTCAACTTTAATGATTTAAACGTGACTCCAGAGGCTAGACACAGAGCGTTACAGAAACATAAGAATATTTGTCAAGCAGTATGTCAGGTGTGGTTTTTACAGCCTGTACAGGACCATCAAATGGGATTTCTGGTTTGATTTGTCATTCACACTCATACAGCACAGTGCAAATGCCTTAGGCTCTCTGTGTTGAGATATATATTTTAAACTAGGGGTGGGCATAGATTATTTTTTTTTTAAATCTAATCTAGATTAATCTAAATATATAGTCATTATTCTACTATTTTTAAATTATATATCCAAACATTTCATACAAGATGAATGCAGATGAGTGCAGATACGCACTTTACAAATAGAAACAAGACTATGAATTGAAAGTAAAAATAATAAGTCTAGCTCTCATTATTGAATTAAAATG
>JBBPCW010258965.1:0-12927 GCA_037974425.1 Phenacogrammus interruptus
ATATGTGGCCCTGCGACGTGCTGGCGACTGTCCAGGGTGTATCCCGCCTTCGCCCATTGCAGCTGGGATAGGCTCCAACAAACCAGCCCTATTGCAATCTCTGTTCTACTCTTTTCTAAATGTGAAATGTCAGCCAGTCAAGTTCAACCACAGCAAACTCATCCAGCAATGTGTGGGATCCAGTCATGCTGGAATAACTGCCATAACAAAGTGCGGAGTTTGACCTTCTGAGGTGTGGCCACATCCTCCTGCTTCCTAGCAAGGTCTTCAGGCAGCCTCAGAAGGTCAAACACCGCACTTTGTTATGCCAGTAATTCCAGTCAAGTTCAACCACAGCAAACTCATCCAGCAATGTGTGTGATCCAGTCATGCTGGAATAACTGTGTCCACAAAAACAGGGAACTTAAATGAGCACTGTAATGGCAGCTGGGATTTTCAAGGGCTGGTTATTGGAGGACATAACGTCTGTGGTACAGAGAATTTAAGCCAAGCTTTCATGCAGGATCATACTTGCTCCGCTGGAATTACTGCCATAACAAAGTGCAGAGTTTGACCTTCTGAGGTGTGGCCACATCCTCCTGCTTCCTAGCAACAGGTCTTCAGGCAGCCTCACACACTGCTTATGCACAGCTAACACTATGAAACACAATGTACTTAAAATGTGCCTAACCCTTCCTTAATTTACCCCTGAAAATACACCAACCCCCTTCATTATTTTAAGTGGCTGTTAATTTAAGAAACTGACCCTTTAACTTAACCTTAAAATTGTGATTGTGAAACACCTTCATCTTAAATGTAATGTGTTATTTCAGGAGGTTCTATTATTTAAGGGGCAAATTTGAAAAAGTAAGAGGAAAATTGTTTACCCCTTAATCACCTTGAACTGTGCACTTTTCTGCTTCATTTTTCTTCATTTTACATGCCGTTTCATGGCTTACAAATGGCATTTAAATATAGTTACTGAACTCTTCCATCAAACTGGGGTTACCAGATAAACAGAAACAGCACTGTCAACAATTTTTATGAGCGGTTTGTAAAAAGGGAGTGATTTTTCAGATGAAATGCAGTTTTGGGGGGACAGGGGAGTGAAGCCAAAAATAATTGCAAAGCAAAGCAAATAAAATAATGAAAAATACGTTATCAAAATATTAATCCACAAGATGCCAGACCTAATGACTGTAACATTAATCATAGCAAGCTTTTTAAAAAATATATGTCATTTAACTACAGTAGTTGGACTGCAGTGCATTAACAGGCCATGTTGCCAAGCAACATTACGATAAAATGACAGTTGCATATACTGTAAATTCAAATGTGGATGTCATTCAGTAAGAGGAATGAATAAGGCTGTGTTTGCTTTTCGGATTCTGTGGACGTTTCTGAGGACATTATTCACACTCAATTCAAATGTGCACCGACAAACTTCGTCATGATTACATTCTGTAGTCAAATGAGAATCGCATTTACCAAAAAAGTCTGTTTAATGTTTTACAAGTTGTACTTTATGGATGTAGTTGGCAGCCGGAGAGCTGGAGCTATATTCCGGCTTTCGAGGTCTGTTTGGGAAATGAATTCAAACGCACACAACAGTTTTGAAAATGAACCATCTGAAATAAACAGGAGACACAGAGGAGGCTGTTGCTCTTTGAAGTCTACATTCTTTCCTTAAGATAAAACAAAACAAGCTCATTTTACTGAGCTCCAGAAACAAATTACACAGTCAAGCCAAATTAAAATGAGTTAGCTAAAGAATCGTCTTTTTCATTTACGGCATTTATCAGACGCTTTTATCCAAAGCGACTTCCATTCTCTAACAACAGGGGACAGTCTCCCTGGAGCAACTTGGGGTTAAGGGTCTTGCTCAGGGACCCAATTGTGGTGCTGAAGGTAGGATTCGAACCCATGACCTCTTGGTCCAGAGGCAAGTATCCTACCCACTGAACCACCTCCACCAGCTACTTTCTTTACTTTAAAAGAAAGTAAAATGCCTTGTGATGAGAATGAATCACTTTCAAATAAAACAAGACAATAAGACAAGGCTTGTGACAAAGATTTATTTAAACACACAATAAAGGAATAATACAAAACTTAAAGCAATTCGAACAAAAGCGATTCAGATTCGGTTACTGTGTTTTCAGCTGTGGAGCAAGTTAACGGCGGATTCACTGACTTGGCCAATGAGCTTTATTTCTGTTGGTTTGCCCTGCACTGCAATCTTAACTAGCCAAAAACAAGAAACGACAGATCTTACTTTTTGTTATAAGAACAACTCACTTGACTATGTAAGATAAATAATCATGTTTTTCACATTTTAAGAAAGACTGCCAAGTTGTGATTCAAACTTGAGTTCAGCAGAAGTGAGCAGAACATGAACCTACAAACAAGACAGGCTGTAGGATGCTTTATAGACTGGCTAAACAAAACCACATTCAGGGAAATCTGACATAAACTGAAAGAACCTGCACAGCTGCAGTTTTATGCCTCCATCTCTAACCCAAGAGGGTCTATTTTTTGCCAGAAGAAATCGCTAATAAAATATTTGATATTTTACTTGGCTTTAGTAAAATATTTTAGTTAATGCACAACATTTGTTTTTTTATGCTTTCAAAAACGTAAAGGGTGACAGGACAGGGGTTAAGCCTAGTCTGAAATTATGTATTGCTGTGAATAGAGATTTTTCATTGAAAAGGAAAGGGCAGTCCAACCCAAGGTGTCTATAAGCTGGTATGTACTTATGCTAGATTTAGCAAAATATCAACTGCTGTTTTCCCACAAGAAACACAAACTTAGGCCTAGAAACATGAATAGATGATTGTTTGCTGGAGCGTCGTTGTTCACGTTTAGTCAAAGATAATCATAACCCATGGTTGGAAAACAGCTCAAACAGAGAGACAAGAATTTGTGCCGCTACTTATGAGCTTAGCAGATTGGCATATTTGCTTCACAGGGAGAGCTGGGTAAAATAAAGCGGTTGGTGTACCATGTAATAGTAATTTCCTGTGTAAAGCGATATTTGACGGTTATGATATGGAGTTATTAAGAGTGAATTTGCTGTGAAATTCCAGAGAATCTGAGTCAGAATTGCTCACAGTGGTGGTGTCTTATCAGAAATGTGTCACCTCATTTGGAGATGATCAAAGTCTGGTTTGTTTCTCCTAAACCTCCCTAAGCAAAAAAAATAATAATCTACTTTAGACAGAAGTTCCTTTGCTGTTCTCATAGGCTTCTGAGATTTCTTCTCTTAGCCCTCCTGTTATGTTTGTTTCTCAGCCTCAGTAATAATGTTCCCAGGAGTATGTTTAGTTATCCAAAAGTGTCAGAAACCAAAAAAGCCCCCAAAACATTGTTTATATCTCTTTATTGACTCCATTCCTAACCATTTCACTTAATATTTGGTGTAATGGTATACTTTACCTCTCACAGAACATCATTCAAACCTCTCACAGAACGTGTTTTTTCATTAAAAACACATTTTAAAACGTTTTTTAATGTACTTTGGAAATACCTACACAAAGAATGTCACTGATTGTTTTACACTTTTTTCTTTTTATGTAGTGCCATATAACACACAACCCTTGTGCCCTGATTCTTCTCTGGAGCTCCTCAGGAGGAGGAGTGTTTGCATCACATGTTGCCCAGATTTTCATGCCATATTTGGCTGGTTTGGAAGGCATATTTTGCCCTACTGGGCAGCGACGTCTGAATGCCATTAGGCATTAGGGCCTGGATTATAGAGTAGAGGAAGTTGCTGTGGGGAAAATTTTATTTTCCATGACTGTCCTCATGAAAATCCTGTGTTCTGTACATTTTATTCTTTTCTATACCTCTGAACTCTGTCTGTTTTTAACAATGCATCTCTGAAGTGTATGACCCTGACCTTTGTCTCTGAGCTATTTACGAAGCTGAGGTGTTTACACCTCAGTAAACCACTCTTAAACTATTCACCTCTCTGTGGTCTACAAGCTCTATCAGACTAGCACTCTTAAACTATTCACCTTTCAGTGGTCTATCAGAATAGCACTCTTAAACTATTCACCTAGCAACAAAGCAACAAAATCTGTGGAACTTGTGAAAACACACACACATAGACTTCACACCTTTACTACATAATTCACACCTTTACCATATAAAAGACGCAGCACAGAGACAAAGGGTAGGGATCTCTCACTCAGAGTCTAGCACCTCTGTACGAGACATCTCTCTGCTTGAATTCAAGTATACTTAATAATAAAATCTTTTTATCTGAACAAACTTGTATCGGATAATTGGTCACTGGAAAAACATAGAATTTTTCCGTAACATTCTGCGATCACGCACAGGATCTGACGTGGGTGCCTGACCGACGAGACGATTGGCCAGACAACGACTGGCCATCCCACCTGAAAATAGAAGGTGGTCCGAGCTTCCATCAAGAAGACGGAGTTATCTGACTCACATCGGCCCGCCGTGTTGGGGACTCCGCTCAGATCAACAAAACGAACAAGTGACAATTATCCTCAGAGAATAAGGCAAACGATTCCTTTTTCTTTAAAAAATTCTAAAAATTGTTGAGACTCCAATAGCCGTAACTTCCGCAACAGTTGCTCTACCCACTTGTCCCACACTGCCCTAACAGCTGCCAGCCTTTTTCTCTTGACTATCAAATTAGATCAGTCTCTGCATCCCACAGACTGGCTGTTGATTCATCCTTTGATTTATAGACCCCAGCCAGGACAAGGACCCCCAAATATGCATGTAAATGCATTTTATCCAGCTCTTCCACCAAAACCTACCTCTAAATTTGTAATTTCATGAATTATGTTCTGTATTGCGTTGGCCATGACAAGCTCAAAAGATGTCTGTCATATGAGCCACTGCCATCCTAGTGGGCCCTGACACTTTCTGCAGACAAGTAAGTGACTGGAGCAAAATGGGTCACACAGTTGCAAAGAAACAAATAGCATTTGACACTTATTTCACCCCTTTAGCATCTGTGTAATATAAACATGGGGGTTGAAATGAACTCAGATTAGTACTGGGCAAAAATACATTTCAATTTGAATTTTCCCTTCTCCTGGGTATTTGAAATGGATATGATTGAGTCATATGACTATGAGAAAAGTTGTTGAGCTAAAGCATATTTCTGTAATTTATTCATGACTATGTGAGGCATAATAGTCTCCAAAGAAAACATATTTTTCAGATTTGCCACTATTTCACATTGGATATAAACACACATAGGATATGTGTAGGTTCACTGGTGGGTTTGAAAAGTAAACAATAGTTGCGGGAACCTGGTTGGATTTACCTGCATCTGGAAAGGTTTGAGCGTAGGTACAATAAGTTCTTTCATACCAAACCCACTGGGAGGACTTTGGGGTGTTGAAATTTCCCTTTAAATAGAGCTTTGTGGATAGAACTACAGTATTTTCCTGTAGAGAGCTATCACTGAGGTAACTGGGTGCATTTGCTGAATGCATACATAACATCTTAAACAAAGAAATGGTTTCAGGTAACAGTAAAGTCATTCATTCAGTGAACCTGAATGCTTGTGCAAACATGTGAAATGTCAAAAAATACAACTACAACGAACTGTTGCAGGCCTGTGCAGATTATATGCTGGTATATCAGGTGAGAACAGTTCTGGTTATTGTTTTCTTGAGTGTCTGAAAAATGTCACTTTACTTGTTTGAAGTCACTTTACAGTAGAACCTTTGTCTTAAAATCCTGATTTCTGAAAACCCATTGAACATTTAATACTATTTTTATACAGTATAGGAACGTATACACTGTACACTTGATCTTAAAAACTAGACCGCAACATCTCAAGACTATTGGGTCTGACAAACAGGTTCTAGCTTGCTGATAATAAACTGAAACCATGTATTTGAAATCATTTTGTCATCTGCTCTAAGATTTGATCTCCATTTCTGCACTATTACTTATGGTTCTACACTAAACAAAACAGTATTCTCATCACAGAGAACCACTAAACCAGGTAAAGAGCCCTTTTTTGCGTTCAGAGCATTCATGGTACATAGAAGAATCGTTTTAGTTCTTTAAAGAACCATTTTTGTATATTAGATGTGGGAGTGTGAAAAAGCATTTAAAGATATGAAGAACTGTCACATCTTTGCCAATCTAAGGCTTCTTCTGAGAGTCGTTACAGGTTCTTAACACACAAGCATCTGATCTTGTTTAGTTCTGAAAAGTTCTTTAAATAACAAACAATGCTTTGACATTCCTTTCCATCTTTCTGATAACACCTGATTTTTTAGAAGGACTCCTTGAAGAACTACTAAGATGTACAGCACTAGGGTAAGTTACACATAGTTTGAATATTCAATATTGTATTTATATTTTTCATTTGGTGCATTTTTCTGTGCTCACATTGGTTTGGAATGTCTGAAAACATTGATTCCACTGGTGAAGCATGTACTTTCACTGCCCTGGCCCACATAGAACACAGTGGGTAAGCTACAGGAGGGAGACAACATCAGTGCAGTGTATTTTTTTAAGTTATATTATTTTAGCATTTGATTCCAAGCTCCTCAAGAAGACCTCACTCTTCTCTTTTATCACGGAAATTGTACCAAGCTGCAGAGATATCATTTCATGGCCTAAATATCATGAAAACTTTCATGTGTGATGTCTAGTTCCTCACCTGTATCTTATATGCGTCTACCCTGTGGTGGTGTTATCTATTACAGACATTCTCGCTTTGAAATGACTCCAGCCTTACTCATCCTACAGGGTGTTGCTTTTTAAATATGTATAAAAACTGAAAGTCTGCACAATCCAAGTCTAAGCTTGCACCTATTTGGTAACTAACAGGCTTAAAAAAACGCCACAAAGAGTTCTTTGCGAGATGCCAAAGGGCTTTTTGGACTTGGAACCATTTTTGTAAATGAGGGGTGTGTGTGTGTGTGTGTGTGTGTGAGAGAGAGAGAGAGTTGTGAAGAATCTTTTTTAAACTCCACGTCAAGTGAATGTTTTAGGAGGAATCATTTTGATGCTCTAGATGCCAAATCAATGTAATCCAGTGAATGTACCTTGTGTGAACGTTCACAGTACGTCTCAGAGGTTCTCATCACGCACACATTTCATCTCAGAACAAAACGGTTCTCCAGAAAACCAGAAATAATATCAGGAAACCAAAGAAGGGCAAAAAACCACCATCATACCAGGCATATGCCTTGGGAGAGTCTGATGAAACCATTTGCCTAATTTGTTCTGCAGAAGTGTCACTGAGCTAGAAATTAGTACTTGCTGCTGCCTGTCTGATGGTGAAATAATAGACAGGAGACAGAATTAATTACCAGTGTGTAGGGAACCATAAAGTCAGTGCTCAGAAACTGCACTGATGAAGGTGCGCACGCTGGAGGTAAATGCCAGTTAAATTGTGACCTTTTTCAAATTAAATAAAACACAAAGAGATCTCCGGAAATAGATATACAACATTAAGAAAACACAGCAGGAATGCAGATAAATTGCCTTAAGGCAAGACAAAGGAGACACGACCAGACAATGAACACCTGGTGATGGGATGGGTTACAAACAATGAACATCTGAACATACCAAGGCAGCAGGGATGTTGTAGTAGGTAGTGAGTGGGTAGTGTTACAGTCCAAAGGTTTAAAAATCAATTGCCATAATTTATTTTAAAAGTACAGTTAAAAGTACAAATACAACCGGTCAGAATTCACTACTGTTTTTTTTAAATCTTTTTTTCGCTGCTGACAAAACCATCTTGTGGACTAGTTTAGAGAGACGGGGCGCATTTAGGTCACCACAGTGGGGAGAAAAAAATGCTGCACTTTGCACTGATTTGTATGCACACTTCTCTTTAAGGTTTCAAAACTAAAATTACACCCATTTTCCAGGACACCACAAGGTAAACCCAGTCCAGACTTGTGGCTCACCACTGGTGGAATGAGCTGCCTAAGCTGACAAGTGCAGCCAAATCACTCTCCACCCTCAAAAACCTCCTGAAGACTCATATGTTCAGAGAGTATTTCCTATCCTGATGCATCTTCCTGCATTGGTCTTACATGAAAATTTAGCACTTAATACTCTCCCTCTGGTTCTCACACTGTCCTGAAACTTGAATGTGTCCTCATTGCTAGTTGCTTGGAATAAAAGTGTCTGCCAAATGATTGAACTGGAATGTAATGCAGTTAGCTACAAGTGCTTGCTATAGCTTGACTATCTTTTTATTATAATGCTCATTCTAGGTTTAATCTTCATGTTTGAAGGGACTAAAGGGCTCATCCTCAACTTAGGAAAGCCCTCTATATAGTAACTGTGGCAATCAGACTTTAATATTTAGCATCCAGCTGCTGTGGCTGGAAGATTTCCAAGGAAAACATTAGTTGCCAACTGTCATTTTCACCTACTGAAGTCTTTACAGTTAATAATTTGTAATGGTGCAGATATACTTGGTGTTAGATGGCAGGAAAGCAACATGACAAGATGCTCTTTGATTCTGCTTGATTTGGGAACAGAAAAGGGAACCTGACAAAGTCCAGTCAGATTTAGTTTCTCTATATATCTGGACAGAAGGCTGGTGTTGACACTGCATAGTTAAAGTTGTTTCAATATAAGGTGCCCCACAATTTCCAATTCACTCCAGTTCACAGACAGTTTCCCCCAGGAGGGGCACAGATTTCCCTCTGAAGACACGTTGTGCTCTGTCTCTATGCAACCCCTATTGAGAAGCTGTGTTAAAACATATCTAGGTATACATTTAACCTGAATTTGATAAAAAAATAATAGAGCTACAACAATATGTACTTATTGTAAATACACATGGAGTGAATACTGCATATTAAGTGTTGAAAAACACTTAATATACTGTATCTTCCAGACTGTAGACTGTCTGCAGAATTTCTGCCGATTTTTGCAAGGAGTCCTTTTATTAGAAGAGCCGATGTACAAAAAAGACAGCAGGGGAGTTAATTTCCATTGGAAACAGAAAACACACCATGTTCTGGACTTTGAGACCTTAAAAGGCAGCCTTCTTGGATGTCCATTGGAATGGTCTGATTCGCTGGCTTGTATGTATCTGAATGCGTCAATACTGTTTTTTTCCGCCGAAGCATAAAAAGCAAGAACATCATGCTCAGGAACAAAAGGAAACACAGGACCGAGAGAATAATAACTGCACTGCTTTCTCCACATCTGACATGGTCTCGACCTGAAAGAGACAGAAAAACAAAGTTGATTGGGTGCTATATATGCCTAAAAAGTATTTTGCTGGTCTAGATGTCAACCTGAAACCAAAACTGATTTATTTTTTTACGTTTCAGTTTATAGCTATATTAAGCACAATCAGATCAGATCATTCAAAAGCTCAGAGAATCCAAATTATGAAAGTGATAGTGATCATTCTGTCATATGTGAACACACCACAGTGCACAGTGTGAATAGTACAAAATTCTTCCTCTGTATTTAACCCATTCACCAAGTGAAGCAGGGGGCAGCCAGGAACACAGCACCCAGGGAGCACAGTGTAGTGGTACCTTGCTCACTGCAATGATTTCATATTTTTGCTGGCTTTAAAAGTAGAATGCAATACTCCAGATGTATAGTGTCCGGTGTCCGGCACAGTTTACCTCAATAAAACACTCACTAAACCTGGCAAAGGGCAGTTGTTCGAGCAGGAAAGTCCTTAAACTGTGCTGGACAGAACTGGAGATGGGAAGCCCTACTCAAAATCAATGGTTTATCCACACATCAAATTTTAGACTATATTGCCCCATCCCTGGATGTTGTCATGGCAACATTTGGTACCTGGAATCTTCTGATGTTGGTGTGTCATTAAACATGCAGGTTTCACTTTTTTGGTAAAATGGGTTGTCCCAGCCCCAGCCCAAACCCCAACCCCAACCCCAACCCCAACCCCAACCCCAACCCCACCCAAGGGAGAAACAGTAGCACCCTGCATGAACCCCTTCACCATGAATGTCTTTAACAATACATTTAAAGCCCAAAACATCTCAAAACAGGCATTAAGCAGTGTATTCATGATCCAAATATACAATCTACAACATTGAGTTTTTAAAATGGCATTACTCCTCTTTAATAGGCTGTTCCTTGAAACATAGAGTTTTTGTTTGTTGAAACACAAACTTTAAAAGTTTCTTACAATCTCTCGTCGTATTGACAAAGGTGGTAAAGTGGTTCTATAAAGAATCTTTTAGGTTCTTTAAGGCTGGGGTTCTCCAACCAGTCCTCAGAGATCCTCAGACTCCAGATCACCTCAGATTACAGATTCCTCAGTTATGAGCTGGAGTTACCTAACTGAGCCAAAAGCTTCCATGGTGTTGTGGAAGACCTTTACTGTTGCGAGGTATGTTCATTGCAATGGAATGTTTACGTTTTGTGGCTGTTCAATCTCTGGATGCCATGTTTGGTGTGTGAACATAACTGAGATCCATTCAAAACACAGCGCGTTCACACATGCCCTTTTAAAAATAACTGAATCAAAACTGAATAAATGTAAGATTTACATCCTTAAATATATTGTAAATCTAAGTATGGCGCTGGAACACTTCATAAGACATTTTGGAAGCAAATAATTTGGAAACGTATACTGTCTTCCAGTTTTGTGGTTTCTGTTTTACAAAAAAAAGTTAAGAACCTTTAAAAATCATGAACTTTATTTTTAGTAAGTTGTATACTGTTCATGCAACCAATTGTGAAAAGTGAAAAGGGGGTGTGTGGGGGGGGTGTGGTGTGGTGAATTTTGGTCCACTGTCATGTTGAACTGGGTGTGTGTGGTAAGACTGCCTTTTTACATGTTACTACATGTTACTCCCTTCTTTAGAGGTGTGATAAAAGATAAAAAATTAAGCGTATTCATGAGTGAAAAGGTTGATTTGAAAGGGCATGCTGGTAGTTTTTTTTTGGAATAAAAGTCTCCACGTCGCACCCAGAATGAGTTTCCCTCCTTTCCATTACAGTATTTTTCCAACAATACTGTATGCATACTCACACTGAACTTCAAAAGCTTCCCGCTAGTATATAGGTTTTATAGGTCTACGCTCTACAGGTAGTGCTGCTGTTTACTACTCACAGATGCTGTCTCATTACACCTTGGCTTTATTAAAGCCCAATGTCTACAAATGTGTTTGGGCATTCGTGCTTGCCCCGGACTAAGATAAACATCACGCTGACTGAAATGGATCTTCTGTGTATGTGGAAATCAAGTAAGATGTAAAGATTAAGTGAAACTATTCTGTATTTAGAAACTGTATGAGTACTGAATACATAATCATGAAAAGTTCAAAAGTGATTCTTCATTGGCTTTGCACAATGGTTTATTTCTGAGCAATGCAGGTAAAGCGATTTCTTTACTGTTTGTGGAACTCCTACATTCTTCTCATGTGAACAAATACTCACATCAAACTGTTGGCTCCACCAACATGTCTGTGTTTAAGTGCTATTACTCATAATGATAAGCCTGTTTTCAAACAGTCATGACCAATTTATGGTGTGTACATACAGTGTCGCAACATTGGAAAGGTGTATCATACAGGATAAATAGGCAAGTTCTTGGTCACAGATCTTATCCACACTCTTAAAAGGTTTACTCCATTATGCTATGAAAGAACCACCCTAGAAAACATGTTTGAATGTGAAGAACATATTAAAGGTTTAAAGACTCTTCCCATAAATTATTCAAGTGGTCTGCAAAGAACGTTGACAGGTTCTCCGAAACTTTAAGAAAGGTTCTTTACACCCACACTACTCATGGACAAATAATTCTCTAAAGAACCATCCACCGAATAGTTCTTGAGGGAACAAACAATTGTTCGTTAATCGCTCCCTCACATGCACTTCACTGGGAAAATCAGACATTTCTCTGACGGTACGATTGTGGAAGTCCACTTATTCCGAACAGCACAACACTGAATTGTTTTCCCCAAATCTTCCACCCCAATTACTCTGCTCTAAATAGTCTGTAAGAGGAACAACTCTCTGCGTCACATAGGCTATGGTGCTGTAGACTGAAAAAAGCGAAATGCCTTAATGGCTGTGACATCATAACCATGTATGTCCTTTCACTTCACCGCCCATTCTTATGATTGTCATTTATGTTCATATTCATTTTCAGTAGCTTTTTATTTTAACTAAATCTGCGTTTCTGATCTATAATGCTACAGAAATTGATCATCGCGATGCATCATTCAACATTAATCTGGAAATAGTAGCACCACTAACAACTGGGCCAAGTGATTTGCCAAAGGTCACAACAAAAACTAATCGGTCCTGAGATAACCTGACAACCTTTAGTTAGCAGGCTCACCTCTCTTATCACTCAGCTAAAGTTTCCCTTTGTTTGTTTAAAAAAAGATATTTATTATGTTTGCAGTCACATGAGAACTTGAAACTATACCATCATGTATGCACATTGGCTTCCTCAGTCTGATACAGTTTTAACGTCATGAACAGTTTGCTCTTATACTGATATATGATCTGATAAGCTGTCAGTTAGTCATATGTCATTTGGCTTTGAAATTTTAATTGTCGTGCACAAGCATGGCTTGATTTCCAAAACTGAAAATGAAAATGAAAAGAGCATTACCATGTGTGAGGTTTACAGGTCTCCGCAGGTGCTGATTAAGGAGGCGATTCATTAACGTGAAAGTCACGTTAAATGCTGCACTCTCAGCAACAAAACTGCTTTTTAGGTGATACAGTCCCACTGTTTCATCTGGCCCCTCTGTGAGTTCTGTTTGGTGGATCAAATTTTGGCCCTGGTCTCCTAACCACCGGACCTCTGGCTTAGGAAACCCCTCGGCCTCGTAGCATACAGTCACGTTGGAGCAGCTGAAGCTAATGCTCAATCTGGGTTCTGTGTATAAGGCTGAAAATACACACACACACACACACACACACACACACACACACACACACACACACACACACACACACACACACACA
>JBBPCW010258984.1:0-12923 GCA_037974425.1 Phenacogrammus interruptus
AGAGATTAAGAGTAAAGCACTTCCAGTGTAGAGCACAAAAGGGCCTGCAGTCGAACAAAATCATAAACATGTCAAAACAAATCATGCTGGAGCAAACAATGATTCCTTTTTCTTGACTTCCTCAAATCTAATTTTATTTAGTGGCATTAAAAAACACTGAAAATAAGTCACACAGACACCAAACGAAAATTCAACCAAATAGAGGCAGTTTAACACATGTGAACCTCGAGTGAGGAGCTGGGTGCTCAGGTGAGAGAGGAAGTGTAGCGGGGTCAATAAATATAGTGGCATTTGGCAGATGCCCTTATCGAGACCAACTTACAATCATAAGTTACAGGGACAGTCCCCTTTGAGACTCTGAGACAGAGTGCTAGTACCCCTCCATAATTGGGAGGTACTGCCTTCTTGATACTTCTCTGCCCATTACGGTCCCTACCAGTTCAGTATGCACAGTCGCCATCTGGCGGGGGGAGGGGGGGGGGGGGGGGGTTGGTGTCTGGGTCTTGATCAGGAGGAACAGTACCCCCCAGTACCACTGTAATTCGAACCATGGTTTGAGGGCTAAGTGATGGTAGAAAGGTAGAAAGTGGGGCGCTCAAACCTGCATCTTTGTGATCATCGGGGTTCACAGGCAAGTTTGTTTTATTCATGTATAAATGAGTGCATTAAAACACAAGTATTTTATACAACAGGACAGCTGGTGACCTTGCAGTTAGGGTGTTGCCACTTCAACCAGAAGGTTGTGGATTCAAATCCCAGCAATGCTAGTGGCACCTCTGAGGTTTCCTTGAGTAAGATATTGCCCCCACACACTGCTCCCCAGCCCCTGCTTCACTTGGTGAATAGGTTAAATGCAGAGAAAGCATTTTGTGCTGCTCATGCTGTGGTATGTTCTTGTATGACAAATAGTCTCTTCATATATTCTAATTCTGTTTTATTTTCTGTAGGTTTACAATGAAGAGTGGGCGCCAAATGTGCGCCAAGCCCACCGACCCGTGGGTGCGGAAGTACATCAAAGCACTTGACAGCAAGAGCAAGCTCATTGGAGGACAGGGGCCGGTGTAAAGGGGGCGACCTGCATCCACCTCTTTTTCTCGGTCATCACTGAAACACAAGTGGGGTTAAAATGTCCCACAGCTGCGAAGGGAAAAGCCATTAACTGCTCAGCACCTTAAAGCTATATATTACACACTGCAGAATTCCACATATGGATGTCACACTTTGAATGTTTTTCATTTTTATTTGTTTTGTTTTTGTACTTGTATTGTATTTATTTGAAAGGAAATATTAATGGTCATACGAAGAAAAGGAAACCATCTGTAAAGGATTTGTGAAATCTCAAGTATACTGGAGGCATCACTTCTCCCACCATTTACATTAAATGACAGTAACTGTCTTACAGTTACTGAAGTTCTAGATATTAACTGGGTCTTTGATGTAAGGTACAATCCAGTACCAGGTTATTATTTTTACATTATGGTAAATTCCATCGTTATTTTTCGATAAAATTACGAGACATTATCAGACAGTCTTGCTGAATTTTAATGAAATGTCAAATATATTCTAGATATTATGCAGAATAAAAGATTATTTTAAGTACATTTCCTTGTAGTGCCTTGTGTTCAACCAGGACAGCAAATAAAAAGGGCAATATTGGGGGTAATAGGTGTTTATATGGGCCATGACTCTTAGTGTGTACTAGACAGTGTATTTGGATCTGGACTGTAAAAGAATGGATTGAGTCTTATAATAAATGGGGTCTATTATTGATTTTCCTGCTAAAATGTGTACAATTACCCTGATGAAATAATTTACTACATATATTCTCTTCTGAATAGCTAGAACTCGTTAATTTTTTCAGCCTAACTTGGTATTCATCCCAATTTTACACAAAATAATTACAATATCCTCTGAAGTTTGCAACCCACACTTACTAGAACTTGTTAGATGTTTTAGTGCAATATAGTTTAACTGCCTCAGAACATACTATACTGCTATTCAAAATTATGAAGCAGTATTTTAGAGTTTGTACTTCACACTTATGCAGCTATTTTTCCCTGTTTACCCTTAAAATGCAATTTGAAATCAATATGATAGGTGGCAGTGTTTCATGAAGACCGTCCTCTTAAGGAAGCATCATGTCCTGCACCACATTGCCATCATGTGGTAAAACCCATATTACTGTCCTTCAACGAAGCCTGTTATTTTACGATAGACTTCTTTAATGTACTGTAATTATAGATGTTGCCACCAGGGGGCAATGTGGCAACCAGTTGTGCTACAGTGCCCTTGTGTGTTAATATCTATAAACAATTGTTCTCTGCATTTAACCCATTCACCCATTCACCCAACTGAAGCAGTCTGTCACGTGCGCGAACAACAGATGGATTTGGCCACAATGCCATCTGGTGGGGTCTGACATATTAGAACACAATTTGTCACAGGAGGGCAGTGTGGCGTCCTGCTTCTCTTTGCGCCACACTGCCGTCTTGTGGAGACGTCTATATTACAGTTCTTTAAGGCTCCACTCTAGCCTGTTATTTAACATGGCAGACTTCTTTAATGAACTGCATTATAAATGTTGCCACCAGGGGGCAACGTGGCGCCTTGCTAGCAGTAGTGCCTTACTGCCCTCTTGTGGCAGCATCTATATTACAGTTCATTGAAAATATGTCGTTTCGTAAAATGACAGGCTTCCTTAAAGTGTTCTAATATGTCAGACCCCACCAGATTGTGGCCAAATCCATCTGTTGTTTGCGCACGTGACAGACTGCTTCAGTTGGATGAATGGGTTAAATGCAGAGAACAATTGTTTACATGCCGAGAACAAATGCAGAGGGCTCTAATATAGATATTAATATAGATATTATACTAGTATAGATATTAACACACGAGGGCACTGTGGCACAACTAGTTACAGGGTGCCACATTGCCCCCTGGTGGCAACATTTATAATACAGTACGTTAATGAAGTCTGTCATAAAATAACAGACTTCTTAGAAGGCCAGTAAAATGGATTTTACTACAAGATGTCAATGTGGTGCCGGACATGATGCTTTCTTAAGAGGACAGTCTTCATGAAACACTGCCACCTATCGTATTGATTTCAAATTGCATTACAAGGGGAAACATTGGGAAACTTAATTGCCCGTAACACCTGTTTTCGCACTCGGGCTCATCGCTGGGTCTTTGTGTTTCACAAGCATTAACCTGAGCCAAAAATTTCGGTATTGCAAGTTCTCGTGGTGCCAAGTCCTTGTGCTCATCTTGAGCTTTACCGGAGGCACATTTTCAAAAACTCACATTTTCATTGCATTTTCACTCCTTTGCCCTTCCTCTCTCTGAAACGAGGCTGGTGTTTTTCCAGGCTCAGCACTGTTTGGGTTGAGAATGTTTAGTGAGTGGCCAGTTTTGGAACAAACAATTACCTAGTAGGCCTACCTAGTACCCTTAACCAGTAATTAGCTAGAACCTGTTGGAGGGTTCAGTTCAACTGTTTAAGAAATCAGTAATGTAACTAAAAGTAATTCCCTAGAACTTTGGTGTCTGAAATTCACATTTAACCAGTTATTTTCTAGTGATTAAGTGCAGATAAACTGTCATATCTGTAAAATCATTCCCCAGTACTTTGTACCTCACACATGCCCAGTTATAGCTAGAACCTTTTTCAGTGTAGTGTAGTAAAACTACCACTTCAGAATTCAATCATGTTACTCATGTTACCTAGTACGTTGGAGTCTGTACCTCATATTTACCTTATTACATCGAACTTCATGGACTGTAAAAGAAAGCGTGACAAAAATATGATGTAATATAACAAAGATACGAAGTAATGATCATTTTGCTGTAGGAGGTCCTTCTTCTGCTCTGTTAATGTACGAATTTCTCCTGTTTTCTCATCTAAACCATATAAGCAGAAAGAAATTGGGTCAAAAGCCTGGAAAAAGGAAGAAGCCTGAAAGAGGATGAAGTTAAATATGTCCCTTTATGGTCCTGTGGTAGAGAATTCTAACCCCCAGGAACAAGAACAAAATCTGACCTCCAATAACGTTCACTCCCCGTGTGTTTAGTGAACTATTATGTTTTGGGTCAATTCTACTGAAGCATCTTCTTTAAATTCTAGATTTCAGTAAGATTTACATTCACATTACATCAGAGTTATATTAGCGATCCATTAGAGCTACAATAGAGTGGCATTAGTTACATTAGTGCCCCAAAAGAATTAAATGTTCTTTTTGTGTTCATGTTGACTGTCATATGCTATTATATACTATATACTTTTAAATATTGTAGTATCAGAACCCATTTAAGCCAAGAGGACACGGTGTGTACATTTCAAATATGGATGGAAATACATCACACATTTTGTATCACATTAATTGACATGATGCTTTCTTGTGTAGTGTTTATGGCCACTAGAGGGAGTCCTACACCTAGACAATCAGCCACTGCTTGAGCTGTAATGCGTTAATTCAGTTGTTCCCAAACCCAGTCCCCTGTCCTGCTGTTTCAGGTATTCTCCGCCTTTCACACCTGATACAGCTCATGATGAGTCACGTCAAGTTAATTTCTGTAGCCTATTATCACACACAAAGGTCATTCAATATGGTTAACAGGAACAGAATAATAATATTAAGCATAAAAAGAGGAAGTAAAAGAATAAAAGAAATAGAGGAGGACAGTGCGGTTTCTAGCAGCTTTTTAAAGCTCCAGTTAATTATCAGCTGTAATGTACACAGAAATGTGCCCAACTGCAGAATATAGAAATAGAAAGTTCACAAAGACAAAAGGCAAAAATCCAAGAGCATGGAAAATTGAAAATAGAAAAAACAGAAAATCAGACAAAAGGTAGTAAAAATTAAGTCCATGGGGCAAAAAGGGGTAATCCAAGGTCCAGAAATGGGAAGCATGGGCAAAAATAGTCCAAAATAGAAAAATACGCTTGATAACTAGGTAGGGCTAGTATACTCTGCATTGGTAGATAGATTGGTTGATAGTCCTGCATGTCTATATGTAGCACCACGAAGTGCTCAGGTGATCTTGATCTCCACCCTCTGGGCCTGGAGCTGTAATCTGAGGAGCATCTGACTGGGACATCACCTCTAATTCCATACCAGGCCTTACAGTAGCTGATGAGCTGGTTTCCCAGGACTGTGTTTGGCAACCAGTGTTTAGTATTGAAAAGATCACCTGTTCTAAGAAGAAACAAATGTAGCTAATTGTTAGAGAGATAGATAGAGAATGAATAGTCGATGAAGTCAATGTTGGAAGCAGGAAAAATTGCTGAAAAGATCCGAGACAGTTTGAGAAGAACCAAACTGTGATGTCTGAATGACTGAACATCTCCAACATGGCAGGTTTTCTCGGGAGCTCCCAGTGTTTAGTGGACAGAACCTATGGAGAGAGCCCCAGCAAAGAACAACCAGTGACCTGGATATTGAACACACAGGAGTCTTTGATGGGGATTGATGAGGAATGCAGCGCCCCCTGCTGCGTATGTGCCCATGCTGACCCCTGTCCACCACTGAAAGCTCGGACATGTGAACATCAGTTTTGTTGTGTAAAGGAAGGACTATGTTGTCAGAGATTTTGTGCTGGAATATACATTGTATATTTAAAAAAAGGGAAAAAAGTTAATGTAAAACCATTTTATTCAAAGTCATTTTGGGCCATTTCTGTTTTTGTTAGATTGATTTAACCTAATTTGGTGGCAAATATATAATACAGAGAAAAGGACAAGGACCCTGAAGCGCTTCCTTAGTTTCCCAGTAGGCCTATTGAACTTCTAGCTGCAATGTATGACATGAGCAGTCAAAACAGACCATTTACGCCTGTTTTTGAGATATTATTCAGAGATAAATGCTTGTATTTGTTCAGGAGCAGCCCTGCCATCCATAACAGTCAAAATAATTTATTTTTTAAAGAAACAAATAAAAGATTTTATTCCGGATTTGTTATAAAATATGGTATTCTCAAGACAAAGACTCCTTTAGTGTTATAATCTCTTTATATGAAATCAATGCCTGTGTGCTGCTATTCAAATGAAAGTGAATGTGCGATGACTTCCTGCAGAGAAATCTGCAGCCTCAGAATACGAGGAAAGAGAGACTTGTTTGCATTTGAATGTGGGTTTATACTTCGCACAAAAGGGGAAATATCTCATTCATGGTAGTGCAATAAGAATGAATCTTTTGGCACATATTTCTAATAAACCACTTTCATTTCTCCAGTCTTCTGGAGCTTTAATCAAAATCAGAAAACTTGGAACCTGCAGGACATTACTTACGCTACGACTGCACAGACACACAGAGACACAAAGACAAGAATGACACAAAATCTAAACTCAAAATAAAATCATGGATAAATTAATATAATTATTGCTGAAACTGTTTACTAGTTAGCACAAATAGTTTGGAGTTGTTCTCTGTGGTCTTTTCATATTAGTGACATAAATAATTAATCAGACTCAAATCAAACCCAAAGGAAAACTGAAGAGCTTCAAAACAAACGCTTGAAAGTGTATAAAAGCCTGAGATATTCTGGGCCTTGGAAAGAGAAGGAAAAGCCTTGAGAAATAAAGTAAATAAACCAAAGCATATCATCTCATCTGTGAACACTTTTGTTAATGAGGATGGAACTGGATCAATCATCCATTTCTATAATGTGAACTGATGTGTGCGGGACTGTGTATCTGCAGACCAGTCAGAGTGCCCATGCTGACCCCTGTCCACCACCAAAAGCACCTACAATGGACACATGAGCATCAGAACTGAACCATGGAGTGAAGGAAGAAGGTGGCCTGGTCTATTTTATTTTACATCATTGTGACGATGTGAAATGCATCACTGATATTAATCTATACTGTGATCTGGATCACTCATCCCTTATAGATCATTTCAATCCATCATAGACCCCTTGTTATCTGTAATATGAACTTGATCACTCCTCTGAATATATAATGTGAACTGGATCATTCATTTTAAGATATAATGGGTCTCATTGAGAAAAACAACGTTTTAGCCTACATGAGGTGGTGAGAGTGGCTTAAGTGCAATAATCTCTCTATTAATGTTAAAGGACTACTCTCTAGCTGCATCTCGGACTGGTTCAACATTTGAACTGTTTCAGACTATAACACGACACAGCCAGGGTCGCCAGAAGCAATTTTTAATGTGGGGGGTGCTTCGGTCTACATCTCACGGATGGGGTCTTGGCTGTTGTCTGGGGTTTGACCAGTCCCTCCTGCTATAATGTCTCCGGCACCCATGGCCGCATCCAATAGTGAGCTGAGAAAGTTACCAGTGTGCCTCTACCTCCTCTGAAAGACAGTTATCGGACCTGCTGCTGTAACAGAGCCAGTAACATTGTGAAAAACGGTATCGAAGCTTCCACTCTGATTCTGGAAGACTGTGACTGTTTCATATCACAGGCCATCAGAGCTCTGAATGTACATAAACGTCTAGTTCCTGGTTAATCAAGTGTCATTTCAGTGTACTACTTCACTTTAATTTGTATATACTTCTCATATTTCACTCTTGACTTTAGCTAATGAAATTACGGCCACAACAAGCAGACTCGTGTCCTGCTATATGATAAGCTAATAATTTATTAGTCACTCAGTGTGGTTCAGTGCAGCAGTTTTAGACTTACGATGCAATGTTAGTCATTCTGAAAGGTTTACATCCCATTCCCACTATAGTGTTACACAGCTGTACTGTCTATTTATTCTATTTCTTCTCTCCTAACTTTCACTTATTGCTACATGTTGCTCTGTGGCCTGTGAAGATACATCTCATTACACAATGTACAAGTTCACCGATGACTAAGTAACATTCTCAAATCATGATAATCAAGTCAAGTCAAGTAGTTCTTTTCTCGTCATTTCAACCATATACACATAGTACACTGTGAAACGAAACAACGTTGCTCAGGGACCATGGTGCAACACAAGAACAGAACAGAACAAAACCAAACACAAAAAATAATATACAAGAAAACCCAATACAATAACAACACCACAAGACCACAAGCGCAGACAGGACAAATCGAGAGTGCTGGAAAAATACAAGACTAACAAAACATATTGGCGAGACAACATTTAGTGCAAATACTGTATACTAGTTGCCTAGAGTTGTGTGTGCAAATAGCAGAGGGGAAGTTACATGTGCCAAAAAACAGAACAGAGTTAAGAAGTAATAAATAGATTTTGCAAATACAGCAGCGACAGGACAGAGAATGTGCACTGTAATAAATACGAGCATATTTATATAGGTGTGTTTGTGTGTGTGTGTGTGTGTGTGTGTGTGTGTGGAAGTTGAGTTTGGCACAGTGTTATGTTATTGGTAGAGAGGTCTGATGGCCTTAGGAATGAAGCTGTTCCCCATTCTGACCGTGGAGACCCGTATGCTACAGAACCTTTTGCCAGACAGGAGGAGGGAGAAGAGAGTGTGTGAGGGATGTGTGAGGGGTAAGTAAGGGGTGAGTGGGGTCATCCACAATGCTGGTGGCTTTGCAGATGCAGTTTGAAATGTAAATGTCTGTGACAGAGAGGAGAAAACCCTGATGATCTTCTCAGCAGTCCTCACAATCCTCTGTAGGGTCTTGTGAACCAAAAGGTTACAATCTGATCAACTAAATGAGTCACTTTAACCTAGAATGTGAATTGCATCACTCATCAGTTATAATTTGAATGTGATACAATATCTGACTGGATTCTGTATGAAACATGAAAAGTAGCTTTTATTAGTCAGTGTGACATAACTCATACATTTCCTGTGCATAAACTATTCAAAGAGGAAAACGTGTTTTTTTTTTTTGTTTTTTTTCAGAGAACTCACGTTTGGCTTCACCAGCTCACAGAGCACTGAGAAAAGGGGAGGATGTGAAAATAAATTGACAAAAGAGGAAGGAACTGTCAGACGGCTGTCTAATTCAAGATACTTAGAAAATCAGTTACTGCTGATGTTGGGTTTGGAAACGACTCTCTCTGCCTATATAATAGGAGACAGAAGACCAATTCTTCACACACTGCTCCCTTCCACAGGAGAAGATTCCTCACCTTCACCCTCGCTCTCTCCAGCTCCGTCTCTCAGCCGCTCTGCTATGATGAAGAACCTGTCTGCTCTTCTGCTGGTCCTCCTGTTCTGCTCTCTCCATCTGGCCTCCAGTGGTGAGTGACCCAAACACACAGAGCCTCATTAATACGCTGTAGAAGAATGTATGTCCCATAAAGGTGGATGTTTTAATGATGTGAATTTGTTTGTGTTGCAGCTCCACATATCAACAACCCAGACTGCTGTGTAACGCTGACTGAAGTGAAGATCCCTCTGAGACAGGTGGAGTCCTACAGACATACAAGCAGCGATTGTCCCCTTAAAGCCATTGTGTGAGTAGTAATGATCTGACCTTGGACGTATTATTGATATGAGAAGACCTAAACGCCTGCAGTTAAATGAACTTTAAAGCTCTGTAGTTTATGTGTGAGGTTAAAAAGTATTTGTTCTGTCCTGCAGGTTCAAGACAAAAAAAGGCCGGGAGTTTTGCGTGAATCCAGACACAGTGTGGGTCAGCAGCCACGTTGAGGCCTTCAACCAACACCACAATAATACACAGCAAAACTTTACAATTGGCACAACGGTGTCTGCCACAACGCACCTTTAACTTATTTTCTTAAACTGAACTGAATGTTGTACATTGTGTGAAGGAGACACCTGTTTCATTATCTGGTTAAAAGTGAATTTATTGGTTTTTTTACCTACATTTATTTTTGTAATAAAGCTATTTGTAATGAAGATTTCCATGTCTGTCTTTATTGTTTTGGGTTCAATCAATGAACAAGAACGATTGTGTTACTTTTCAAACTTTACAACCAAACAGTCTAAGTCCTCGAAGTTGGGCACAGGATGAACACATCACTCAGATTTTCCAAGTGACCAGTCCTTTATTAAATTATGCTAATAGATAATTGTGTGTATAGGAACACTTTTAAAACGTGAAAAAATGTAGCAGTTTAAATGACTCATAATGCCTCTTTTCAGAACATATCACTGCCTCCTGTGTTCTCTGATCAAATCGCTCTTTCTGCACACTCAGCATAAGATCTACTAGTGTGGGCTTATTTATACTCATCATACACTACATGAACAGAGATATTGGGACACGCCCCTTTTTCAGGTTTTGGGCCGCTTACTTACAGTCACGGCTGGACTGGGACAATAAATCGCCCCGGGCATTTTGAGCCAAATCCGGCCCACAAGGTATTGATGGGATGGTACTGATGGGTGCTGATGGGATTCCGTCAACATTACCATCGTCCCACCGGACAAATGCCCAGTATGTCTAATGGCCAGTCCAGCGCTGCTTACAGTGAAGGACAACCCTAGTGCTTCAGCAGACCAAGACATTCTGGACAGCACCATGCTTCAACTCTGTGGCCACAGTTTGGGGAAGAACCTTTTCTATTCCAGCATGACTGTGTCCCAGTGCACAAAGCAAGCTCCATAAAGACATGCTGGAGGAGTTCAGTGTGGAAGAACTTGACCTGCCAGACAGAGCCCTGACCTCAACCCCATCCAGCACCTTTGGGATGAACTGGAACAGAGATTTTGATCCAGATCTTCTCGTCCAACATCAGTTTCTGACCTCATTAATGCTACAGAATGAATGGACACAAATTCCCACAGAAACTCCAGAATCTTGTGGAATCTTGTGGAAGCTGTTATAGCTGCAAATGGGGTTTAAATACAATGTCATTACAGTCCCTGTTGGTGTAATGGTCAGGCAACCCCAATACTTTTCAAGATTCTAGATCCTGTACTTGTCACATATACAGTTACAAATACAACGTGCAGTGAAATGTACCTAAAATCACACCTTAGACTGCAAAAAAAGAGAGACAGGTAAAGAAAAGACAATATAATAACAAATAGACTAAAAACAAATATTCTGTGTAAGATATACATAAGAAAAACAGTAACTGGGTTTGTGGCTATGAATGAATAAAAACTTCATTTTCTTTCAACTTTCCTTGATTTTGTCTGATCTGGTAGTCCAGTGGATCCATGTCAGCTTTGATTATGTGTTGTTACAGATGGTTCAGAGTGTCTGTACCGAAAGCTCCTACAATGTACAGGTGAACATCAGAACTGCACCATAGAGAGCAATGGAAAAAGGTGGCCTGGTCTGATGAATCACATTTTCATTCGTATCATTGTTTTTTTGTTGCTTTTAGGAAGGACTACACTGTCAGAGAGCTAGCATCAGAAATTAAATCATTATTGCTTGAATAAAATCTACTAGAAAGAACCCTGGAGAACCCTTCAACCCGTTTAACCCTTCAGTTTCATAACGTCCTATGAAATTTGACCAGTCAAAATTATAATCAGAAAAAGCCATTCACTGCTTTCAGAAGAGGAGTTGACTATTCAAATAATGGTCTTCAGAAATAAATGCTTGTATTTGTGTATCTACAGCCCTGTCATTCAATTAGAAATATACATGTGGTACATGGGAGGGAACAGTTGAGTAAATTCAGCCTCTTAAAAGCCAAGTCTTTGATTTTAAAATTAATAAATAACAGATTTTATTCAGCCTTTGTCCGGAAATGCAGAAGTCTTGAAGCGTGTGTGTTCTTATGCAAAAGAAAGTGAATGTGAAATGACTTCAGACAGAGAAATCTGCAAACTCAGAATAAGAGGAAAGAGAGATTTGTGTGCATTTGAATTTGGGCTAATACTTCACAGAAAAGGGGAAATCTGTCACTCGTGGCAGTGCAACAAGAATTTATCTTTTGGAACATATTTCCTGCAACCCGCTTTCATTACCTCAGTCGTCTGAAGAATGAACTCAGGAACTCAAATCAAAACCAAGAGAGGACTGATGAGCTCAGCAAAAACAATATAATAAAGAGTGCATAAAAGACCTGGGAAGTTCTGGGACAGATGGGTTGAACACATGCACTTTCTTTTATGATGATAAAACTGTGCAACTTCTCTTAATCTGTAATTTGAAATAAATCACTCATCCAACAAAAACTGAATCACTCACTATAGCTTATCATGCGAACTGGATCACTCATTGTAATCTATAATACGAACTGAATCATTCATCTTAATCCATAATGCTAACTAGATTACTACTTAATCTCTAATGTAAACTAATTCATTCATTTTAATGTCTGATGTAAACTGAATCATTCACCTTAATCTATAATGTTAACTAGTTTCACAGTTAACTAGTTTATCTTAGTCTATAATATGAACTGGATCATTCATTTTAATTTATTATCTGGACTGCTCATCTTAAGCTCGAATGTAAATGACTTTACTCATTTTAATCTGTATTGTGAGTTTGATCACTCTTTTTTAAATATCCACCCCACCTCCCTCTGGAACTGGATACTAGACTTCCTGAGTGATAGACCATATTCAGTCAGGATCAGGAGCAACATCTCAAACACCACCACTCTGAGTACCGGTGTCCTTCAAGGTTTTGTACTAAGCCCTCTGCTGTTCACGCTGCTGACTTACGACTGTGCATCAATGCACAGCTCGAACCACATCATTCAGTTCTCTGGTGATGTGACTGTGGAGGGTTTGATCAGGTCACATCCAGAGAAGAGGAGCAACACTCTCCCCTAAACATCAACATACACACACACACACACACACTATTATGTCCGGGTCTGGCTCAGGTGAATAATGTAATTTGTATGAGATAAATGAATTGGGGGCTTGGGGTGAATATTGGTTGAAACAGAGACAGGAGGCAGTGATACGTAGATAATTATAGGTGTATTTACAATAAGTACAAAGACAATATTTACAATAAGTACACAACATGAAACAAACAACACTTACCGGACAGGAACATATGATAACCCCAAAGAAATAAACATAACAAAACACAATAACCTGCCTAACATA
>JBBPCW010258992.1:0-12920 GCA_037974425.1 Phenacogrammus interruptus
CACACACACACACACACACACACACACACACACACACACACACACACACACACACACACACACACACACACAGCTTCATGGTTAACACAGCACCCGAACTTTGCACTATGCGCGCAATTAAGATATTTTTACATCTCAAACCTCAACATTTGACCACTATGCCCGTATCCAGTCAGGTTCACTACAGCTCTGGTTGTTCTAATTCTTTTTAATTATTGTGCAAACAGTAGATATGGGCATTGGCATGGAGCTGTTTTACATAGGCATCACTTGATTTATGAAGGTCAACAGACATTTGTCTCATTTCATTTGTATATTTTCCAATTTTCCTCAGGTTGACAAATGACTGAAGGAATTTGACCTCTGTTTCACCTCATATTTATTCCCCAGAGAAACAGGAAGTCAAGACTGATAGCTTAGGAGATCTTGAACTCAGGTGGATGAAATATGAATCTAAAAATATTGCTTTAGTTACATTTTATACACACTACCAGTCAAAAGTTTGGACACACCTTCTCATTCAATGATTCCTGTGTTTTTATTATTTGTTATATTGTAGATTAATATTGAAAACATCACCTATTGCTCTGATGACAGCTTTGCACACTCGGCATTATTTTCTATCAGATTCATGAGGATTTGACCTGGAATGGTATTTAATTAACAAGTGTTCTGGTAGCCTAGTCGTTAGGGTGTTCACCCTGCAATCAGGAAGTCGTGGGTTTGATTCTCAAGACCTCTAGGCACCTCTGAGGAACCCCTGAGCAAGGTACCGTCCTGGTGCTGTGTTCCTGGCTGCCCCCTGCTTCACTTGGTGAATGGGTTAAATGCAGAGAGGGAATTTTGTGCAGTTCACACTGTGTGGTGTGTTCACATATGACAGCATAGTCACTTTCACATTATGGCAAGAACCACTAAGTGAAATGAAACAAAACATATTCATGTGTGTTTGACTCTTTTATTTTGTTTACTGCATAATCCCATGTGTTCCTTCATCATTTTGTTTGTTTTGAAGATTAATCTACAATGTAGAAAATAATAAAAACAAAGAAAATTCACAGAATGAGAATATATGTCCAAACTTTTGGTACTGTATATATATATATTGCTCAAGAGTACCTAAGAGGTGCCTCCTAGAACTGAAATAATAATTGTTCGCATTACTGCAAAAACTGCAGATATCCTCCGCATTTTTTATTATTTTTTCTGCTTTTGTGATGTCCAGGCCTCGTCAGCCAGTCCCCTTCGTCCTCATCCACGTCCTCGTGCTGGTTTTTATGTTTGAGCATGGCGGTTGGCAAGGCAATCAGACACCTGAAAGGAATGAGCCCATACATAAACATCCCAGCACAAGGAAACATCCCAGCACATATATATTAACGTAAATTCAGCTACATTTTCTATAAATAAAATAATTATAAATGAAGAAAGTGCATCTTGGGATGGTGTAAAGGAAGCCAATACCTGAACGTTATTTATTTTTCATTGCTGCTGATCATGGCTGCTGCACTTTGATACAGCTGTAGTCCAGAATTTACCCCGTCTCGAGTGTTTTTCGCTTTGTTCTTCTTAAAGCCCTGTATATTTATTACTGTAATTAAATTAATTTATTGCTGTACATTTCTGCTTAAACCAAAGAAAACATGCATGAATTTCACTACAGTCTATATAGGGGTAAATATAGGGGGAATGTATTTTACATTCTAGCACTGTAAGAGACAGCAGTTCAGTGTAAACTGTACAGTACAAATACGGGTTTACCTTTACATTTTTAAGGGTAATGTATTGAGTGGTTTGGAGCATATTTGGGGCATATTTAGGATCTAAAATAAATAAATAAAACAATTAAGTTTACACTATAAATTGATTTAAACTTTCAGTAATTCTTCATTGACAAGCAACGCAACCATCCTCAGTCAGCCCTGCAGGCCCCTCTTAACATCTGCTATGACCTCATGACCAATTACAAGTGTTTTATTGGATGCATTGCCTGATGAATACTAATGATCCACATCGGTGCATTACTGGAATTGTTTTTCTTATGTTTGACAGCGTCAATTCCATGTCGATCCTTTACAGCCAAGTATGATTTTTTGGTCCTTGTAGGTCAAAGAGCACATGTATTTTTAGCACTAGCCTTTTCTTCTTTGAGAGCAGAGCTACTCGTGTGATTAAATGCGCCGTTTCTGCCCAACACAAGTGTCCCTTTGACAAAAAGCACCCTTGTATTACTGTGGGGTGGTATTTGGTGACACCGGTTATTTCTCAGCAGACACCAAAGCAAACAAAAACAAAGCAGAGATGTTGTTTCCCCTCAGACTGCGTGAGTCGGGGGACGGGTGGGCCACCGGGGCTCTGATCTGCACACCCCAGCCTCAGAAACCTTTAGCATATCCTAATTGATGCTGGTCTCTCCCTGTTTCAGCCAGAGGGGGCATGCTAAAGGTGATGTTTTTGTAGGAGGATTGTATAAATAGTCCTTGGTGAGGAGAAATTGTCGTCCCCCCTGGTGCAGCTATATGGGAAGAGCTAGAGCAGCCAGAGACCTCACATGAAGACCGCCATGACACTAGAGTTCAGATGAACATGATGGCTGTTTTATTTTTCCTCCCTGTGGCCTCTGACTTTAGTAGGGGGTGGAGGGGGGGTTGCCTATAAACAGCTTTGGTCTTGGTCTAGCTTCTCCCTCCTCGCTGTCCAGCTGTCCATCAACCTCTGCTACTAAAATGATGGGAAAGCCGGTGGCTGATTACCAGAGGAACATTGCAGAATAGTCACCATCCCCAAACACCCCCCCCCACACACACACACACACACACCCTCTTTTCCCTCCTGCCGTCTGGCAGAGGGTTTCACAGCATCCAGACATTCACTACTAGGATGGGGAACAGTTTCAGTTTCCCAAAGAACATCAGACTCCTAAATCAGAACTGATTAACTAAGGCACTATTCCACAGATACACAGGAACTGATCTGTGATGACACGGAAGTTGTAGCATGCTTTGATTTATCAATTGATGTATCTCAGCCCATTAATCGTGTTTCTGACACAATTGCAGCACAATTCCCTTCACTCTCAACCCAACGCGTTCACGGAGTCGAACCCACAGAAAGGTTTTCTGTCAAATCCATTTTTGATAATGTGGTCTTTTACTTTTTATAGTCTCTTTAAAATTGTATTTTTTTTTGTGCTGGGTCGTTAACGGTGTTAACGCGAGAGATGAATTTCACCTTGATATGTCAGTGACTTGTCCGGATCACGCACGTTTTAAACCTGTCTTAGTGTCTCTGCCAGGTGTGTGTGTGTGTGTGTGTGTGTGTGTGGGGGGGGGTGTTTAGCCATGTAATGAAAACGTAACCTAGCTAACTTCTTAGCAATGTCGTTAGATGCTTTTATCCAAAGCGACTTTCATTCTCTAACAGGGGGCAGTCTCTCTGGAGCAGCTCTGGGTTAAGGGTCTTGCTCAGGAACCCAGTCGTGGTATGCGAAGGGTAGGATTCGAACCCATCACCTTTGTGTTTCTAAAACTCCAACTAAAAATGTATTTTCAGCCCAGGTAGATAGTAGTCCTTGCCGTATTTTTCCGACTTAGTTTGTATGTCCATTGTTGTTTTTTTCACAGTAAAAAAACTGTTGGTTGTTATGAGAACATTTAAGCCAATCAAAATCAATGACACAGTCAGCTCAGCTGAGGCCCACTTTTAGCCCTGCCATCGAGGAGCTATTTTACACAATTATTTGTTGCTGTTCCTGTCAACAGTACTGTATGTTGTCATGCCTTATAAATGATTGTCTAGTTGTTCTTATGTTGTTTTGCAATCTGTCTTTAGTCCGGTCCTGCACATACTTGTGTACTCTTGTGGTGTTCTGTTTTGTTTTGTTTTATCTGTCTTTGTTCTTTGTGTTGCACCGTGGTTGTGGGGGCATGTTGTTCCATTGCCCTGTGTTCTGTGTAGAAGGTTAAAATGACAGTAAACACCTACTTGATTGACCTGACTTGAGCTTGTATCACTGCGGGTACTCTCTCAAACTGCTACCTGGATCTTTTTCTTGATATTGAGATGTTTCAGGCGGACTGTGATAAGACACTGGGCGCAGCTGGTGGCCTAGTGGTTAGGGAGTTGCCCTGTGATCAGAAAGTGGACTGCTAGTGGCACCTCTGAGGTACTGTTGAGCAAGGTACCATCCCCACACACTGCTCCCTGGGCGCTGTGTTCCTGGCTGCCCGCTGCTTCACTTGGTGAATGGATTAAATGTAGAGAAAAATCTCATGCTGTTCACACTGTGTGCTGCGGTGTGTTCACATATAACATATGACACTTTACACGACAGGTTAAACTGCAACAAACTAGTTCTGAACTGGACAATTTAATCCACCAAAGCTACAGGCCTTTGTTCCAGTAAAGCAGGAATGACCAAGTGATCGACTGGGACCAACTGAATAAACATATTTGGTCTGAAAACCTGCCGACCTCTGCATAACTCGGTTGTAACTGACCAATAGATTCTTGACCATTCAGAGTATCTGTTGAAACTGACCCTTAAAGAACAGCTTCTGGCTTTGGGCTCCACATTCACAAAGTGTTGGATTGGGTTAAAAACAGAAGTCTGCCTGGCAGTCCCAGGTCGATCACATCTACATCAACTGTGCACTTAATATTTACTAAAATACACTTAATATTGTTTGCTAACAAATAAATGTGTTGTATATTCACCATTTGAGTTCCTTTATTATCCAGAAAATGTCATATTTTTATTCACCATCCTGACCTACAAAAAGACGACTAATATAATTATAATTGTAATGCAATTACAAATTTCTTTATAAGATTGTAATTTCATCTCATAAAGAAAACATGTTTTGATTTACAGTCGTTCCCTCAACAGTGTTCTAATGTTTAACTAGAATAAAAATCTGGAGTTTAATGGTATAAACTTTTGACTGGTATCATAATGACACACATGACCAGTGGTTAGTAGTTTATTCCATTACTGAGTGCAACTGGGTTCCATTTCAGGTGTACAGTTTTGCCATTTGAGTGGATTTCTGCTTCTCTTCTGCTGCTCGTGTGCGTCACAGTACTGTAGAAGGCCAAAGATAGAGATGAAAATTAAAGCTCAGTGTTTTCATTTCTCACATTCGTGGACCTGGCCTGCAGAGTGAGTTCGCCGCACTTCATCCAAAACAAAAAAAGGGATATGATATTTGCAGAATTTATAAATGTTTAACAGAGAGGCAATAGGAACGTCAGATTTGTTGATTTGGAGGCGAAATGGGCCCACAAATCTCAGTCGCAGGGAATGACATGGAAAACTGTGTTCCTCACACTGGCACCACGCTGGTATTTAGAACAGGTCAGAGACGGCGAGAGCCAAAAAATGCTGAATATGAATCTGCTCGTAAATTCTCCTGCAGAGTGTTTTGGATGAGCACGAGGGATACAAACATGAATCCAATATTGGGGCCTGTTTAGAAAAGTCCCAGTAAACTTTAATATAAAATGACAGATGATAATCGAACATAATCTGGGTGGAATGGGCGAGTGTAAATAATCGCCCCTTTTGCTGTAGTTAGCAGGCACTTTAGGGTGTTAGCTGGTGGTTGGGGGGAGGGGTGTGGGTTGCTCTCGTCTTTGGGCAAGAGCTTGTAATGAGCGGCTGAAGATTAAATTAAATCCATTTCATGCATTCTTGAATTTTAATTATGATGCAAATGTACAGTAAGGGCAAAACGCAAGCAAGTGCTTTTTAATCAGTTTGCTGAGGCATAATTGTTTGTTAGATGAGCGCGTAATGATTCTCGCCGCGGCAGAGAAAGGCCCACGTTCGCTTTATTGAAGGCACAAATTAAAATCAATGTTTGGCATTTCACACCTTTCGGGCCCATTGAAAGAGCATGTGGGAGCGCTTAGTCATGGGTTATGGATATCTGGCTCTTCTAAAAGGGATCACAGATGTGATCCAAAGGCCAGAACGTGAGATCCCTAAATGTGTGGTTAGTGGAATAGTAAAGGAATGCATTTGACTGTGTTACATAATCTAAATACTGAAGCAAATTCAGCTTGAAATTATAATGATTTCAGTCCTTTAATGGGCCCCACTGAGGTTAGTGTTGGGTTCTATCCCCGAATGGGACAACTAGGGTCCCTTCTGTGTGGAGTTTGCATGTTCTCCCTGTCTCTCTGTGGGTCTCCAATGGGAACTCTGGTTTCCTCCCAAAGTTTATGACATGCATACCAGATGAACTGGAGATGCTAAACTCATGTTTATCTGCTCTGTGGCCTGTCCAGGGATGTGCTGATGATATTTTGAGATGTCAATAGGGTCTTAATATGACAGAATCGGTGGTAAGTTTTCTCCTCCAAGCGTGTTGAAGCATCTGCTCATGTTGCATTCACAGCAATTTGAAAAGATTCAGAGGAAGCACATAATAGACTCACATTCCTGCTTTCGGTGGTAACATGTGACTGAGGAACTGCATTGTTAGGCCATACAGCAAGAAGTCCCTTGTTCGACTCCCGACCCCGATTGCGGGACAAAGGGGTAGAAGATGGATGGATGGATATATCATTAGTAGCTTAAACACTTAAGCACTGGCCAGAAAAAGGCCAGATCACCCTCTGTTAAGGAAATTTTGTTCAATTTATTTTTCTCTTTCATTGTAATCCCAGTAACCCATTTGACCACTTTTCTCAATACACTTTTCAGCTTCTCTAAAACAAGAATCAAATCCTAGCTCATTACATTTGATGGTGTCTGTAACATCTTCATGTTCGGCATCTTTTGTCTCGGCTGCTTTTCATTGCTTCCCATTTTGTTTATTGTTTCTCTGGGAGTGATACACACAGCTGTACCACATCCAAATACCACCAGCGTTCTCCTGCTCTGAAAATCACAGAGAGAGGGAGAAGTAAAGTTTGAGAGAGGAAAAGAGAGAGTGAAAGAGAGAGAAAGAGAGAGAGAGAGAGAGTGGGAGAGAGAAAGACAATCCATGCAAGTTTAAAGAACCTTTTTTGTTTTACCATGCCCCCTCCCCTCTCCACGCACACACACACACACACACACACACACACACTGCCAGCCAGACGTGTGACAGCAGCAGATTTCCCTTTAATGTAAACCTGACCCTGCTGTCCTGTCATGGGCACTCACACACAGGATATCCTGCCTGAGAAACGCATGTGCTTACACACACACACACACACCATGCACAGTCACTCATGCATACATACACACACACATGCAAAGTCTTTTACACACACACACACACACACACACACACACACACACACACACACACACACACACACACGTGTATAGAATAACTTGTAGCTGGTTTTGTAGAACAGAATGGCAAAGTAGCAAGAGCTCTTTCTCTTTCTCTCATGAACAATATACTCCACTATGCTGTTTATCCACTATGCTGTCCACAGCTGTAAGTTTAAAAAGCTGCAAAAACTGCACCTGCAACTGCACTTCTGTTCAGCCTCTGTTCTTTTTAAAGATCTTTCTTTCATTGTTTTAATTTTTTACTTCCTACTATATTCATCGTTGCTGTTTTATATTCTATTACTGTAAAGCACATTGATTGACCTTTATGTGTGATACTGGGCTGTATTAACTTTCTTTGACTTGGCACAGACCCGTCTCCCAGTATCTCACCTCCCAGTGTCCTGAAACCCCTTATTTACTTAAGTGTGGTCAAGGAGGCCGAGGGGACCCCAAACTTCAGCACTGTACAGCGCTGTGGTCAGGATTATACTGTCAAAGGCCTTTGACCAGGTTCTAATTGGGATGTCAGTCAGATGTTTTTCTGTATTGAACTGAAGGATCTGCTGCCCTTCCTTCTCCTGAGACTCTGATGTTTAGTCACAGGTGTCATAGGAAAGAGTGAGATCCCAACAGAGGATCATTCATCAAACACTTTAGATTTACTTTAGATTTATACTGTCTCTCTCTCTTTCCATCTCTCTCTCCATCTCTCTCTCTCTCTCTCTCTCTCTCTCTCTCTCTTTCTCTATCACTAATTCTCCCAGGCTTTCCATCTTTCTTTCTACCCCTCTCTCTCTTATTCCTCTTTCCCCCTCTTTCTCCCTCGCTTCTGCTTCTTTCTGCCCCCTCTCATTCTTTATCACTCTCTCTCTCACTCTCTCTCTTTATTTCTCTTTCCTCCTCTTTCTTTCTTACTCTCCTCTCTCTCATTTCTCTCTTCATCTCTTTATCTCTCTCTTTATTTAAGTCTCTCTGTCTCTTTTTTACGCTCTCTCTGTCTCTCTCTCGCTCTCTCACTCTGTCTCTCTCTTTCTCTGTCTGTCTCTCTCTGTCTGTCTGTCTCTCACTCTCTCTCTCTGTCTCTCTGTGTTTCTCCCTCTCTCTCTGTCTCACTCTCCCTGTCTCTCTATGTCTCTCTCTCTCTCTCTCTATCTGTTTCTCTGTGTTTCTCTCTCTCTCTCACTCTGTCTCTCTCTGTTTCTCTCTCTTTCTCTCCCTCTCTCTCTCCTTCTCCTGTGGCAGCAGAGAACAAACATAAATCTTCTTCAACAATCTATTTTCCATCATACTTATTCACAGGGGACGTCTCAAAGTGGTCTTTACCCTTTCTGTCAATGGCTGCCCTCATCCATCAATTTCATAGAGAATTATACCCCAGATCGATGGAGTTCGCGACCGCCGAGCATTTGTTGGGCTGCGTGTTCGCTCCACTGCCTGTGCGGAGGAATCAGCTCCTACACTCACTCACACCTGCACTTCCAACAGAACACAGCTCATATCTATCAAACAGCTTTTGTCTTTTACAACCTAATAATACAAATATGTAGATGAAAAACTGGCATTGGGCTTGTTTCATATTTACAGCAAAAGCAGTGGAGTGCTTTGGAGTGTAGCATATACATCAAAAGATTATATATACATTAGAGGTGGGCATAGATTAATTTTTTTTATCTAGATTAATCTCATTGTAATCTTGGAATTAATCTAGATTAATCTGAAGCCCCCCCACCAAAACAAAAAAATTATCCCAATGCCTATTTTTATAGTGTAAACCATAAATGTGCCTCCAAATGTTCTCCCAGATAACTTTAATTTCATTTGGAACTCAGTTTAATACATTACCCTTAAAGAAAATGTAAATATTAACCCGAGGTTTAAATACAGAAAAGTCAGGAATGACAGAGAGAGTAAAAGAGAGTAAGAGAGAGAGAAAGAGAGAGCGACAGAGAGAGACACAAAGAGAGAAGTGCGCGTGCGCGATAGAGACAGAGCGAGAGAGAGAGCACGTGCGCGAGCGACAGTGAGAGCGAGACAGGTTTAAAACAGGCGCAATCTGGAAAAGTCACAAACCAGAGAGAGAAAGAGAGAGAGAGCGAGAGAGAAGGACAGAGAGAAAGAGAGTAAATCTGCACTAAAATATCAAGGTGAAAGTCATCATAACTTGCGTAGTAAAGTCCCAGCTCCCAACCCAACTTTGTGAATAGATTAACGGAGATATTTGTTTTATCGCGCGATAAAAGTCTCACTTTACGCAGCATGTTAACGCCGATAACGGCCCAGCACTAATATACATATATGTATTACCAGTCAAAATATTTCTACATTATCATGTTGCTCACTTATATTTATTTAGAATACACTCAATATGTTTTTTGCTAACAAATATATTTACACCATTTGAGCACCTCTTTTAGTCAGAAATGTCCTATATTTATTTATCACCTTGACCTATAAAAAGCCACCTAATATAATTCCTATTCCTGTGACCAGACAACAATTCAACTCTGCATCGCCACACAACCACACATGCACTGTTACATATTCTTTCATCTTATAAGGGAATCTTGTTATATTAGACATATTTTCATTTAAAGTTGTTCACTCAACAACTTTATAAAAAGTAAGTGAAAAATACTAAATCTGCTATTTAAATGGATAATAAGTGGGTACATATTAAAAAACAGTTGTGTGCAAAACTTTTGACTGGTAATATAGTTAAAGAGGTGTACACCATCATCATGAGTTTTGTATGATTTTGACTATTTTAGAACATCATTCTAGATATCTAGACAGCTCCCAAAGATGTGTTTACTCCGTCAGTGGTCTGGTTCTATTGTCATTTGTTGGTATACACCACCTCATTGCAGGTTGGATTAAATATCTGGGTGTCTTGGATAACCTTCGCCATTGAAAACAGTCGGCCAGGGCCGAAAGCTTGCCAGACACAGCGACAGTAGCCAAGTGGGCGGAGTCAGTGTGTTTTGGTCATTTATACACTCCTCAGATTGTGAGACGCACACCTGGGAAGTTGGCAATGTATGTTTGACTCTAATTATAATTGACAAACGATCAAAATTTCATACATTTCTATTGTGTCATGACACCCACCCTCGTGTCATTTGTGAACTCACTACAGCACACAGTGTGAATTTAACCCATTCACCAAGTGAAGCAGCGTGCAGTCAGGAACACAGCACCTGGGGAGCAGTGTGTGTGGACAGTATCTTGCTCAAGGGTACATTAGTGGTGCCACTAGCAGTCCTGGAGTTCAAACCTATGCCTTTCTGATCGCAGGGTGAACTCCCTAACCAGTAGGCCACCAGCTGCCCTAGCATAGACCAACTTGAAATCAGTGTTTTTAATGATCCAAGTGTATAAATGTTAAGAGTACAAAGTGGGAAATAAAAACAATAATGAAGAAACTGAAAAAGAAACTTTAGTCCAAAATGATGAACAGAGACCTGCAAACAAAACTAAAAAGTCTTTATATTTCAGAAAGTTACATGCAACATATTGTAATATGCATAACATAATATCTTAAATAGATCTTTCATTTAAGCATCATTTCAGAATTATATGTAGCAAAATATGTATAACAATCTTTTATACATCCCCATTTTATAGACATATATACAGATATGATATTATACAATGTTATAGAATAAAACAGATATAACAATATTACAAGCTACATTTGTAATCATTTCAGAAAAAGTAAGATTTAACATGTAAAATACAAAACATACATATTATAATATCACATACATAACAAGTATGTTTCTAATCATTTCAGAAACAGTTGTATATAGCATGTTATACATAACATATATAACAATATCATAACTGTTATATTTATGATAATTTCAGAAACCGCTGAAGACATCGTTCACTTGTTCACTAAAACAAAATTTCCTGCTTTGACCACAGGGCAAGGACATAAACACCCGCCCGAGGGGAGTCCGGAACCAGCGGCTGTCGGGGGGTGGGGACCTCTTATCTGGAATGAAGATTGACGTCTGGCAGATGGGTTCTCGGCACGCAACAAAAGAGTGACATCAAAAATGACATGTCGAAGCCGGCAGAGGGCCTGGAGCCCGCACCCTCGCCCCATCGGAGGTTTGTCATCTGGCGAAACGTAATCACTCAAAACAAAAAAAAGGGTCCCATTCAGAGAGAAGGGCATGGCAGTAATGGAGGAACAAGAGCGAAGCCTATTCCGGACCATTATGGAATATTTAGCAATACCATTACACACCCCGTGACAAAGATATGCAGGCCTGATAATGGAGGCATGAAGAGAGAGGCCACAATGCATAATTGCTCCCACTGAAACATTGATGAGCGAAATTAAAGGGGTGGGAACAGGAGGGTGGGGGGGGGGGGGAAGAGGAGGGGGGGAGTGGGGAGAAGGGGAGGGTGGGTTGGGATCAAATTCATAAATCAAATTACAGTACCTTTTACACTGGGCCCGCTTAAATGGTCAAGCACTCTTTAGAAGACAAGCTTTTCATCCGCTGTGGCCCAAAGTAAATTAAGTAGGCATAATTATTCCTGCCTTCTCACTCCGGCATTGTCTGCGATGAATTTTTTACCAGGTCGACCATTAGCTACAAACTAATGCCAGTTAAGCCTCAGCAAAACTTGAATTATTAAATCTGTCAGCCAATATCCCATTACCACCTACTTATGAATACTTGATTTTATTTTGTATAATTGACAAGGCCCAGGGTTGGGAGGCCGCCGGGGGCCGGAGATGGATTGATATGTGCCTGTATACATCACAAAAGGTACGACACGTCCCGTAAATTAACGTGAAAGGGGGGGAGGGGGAGGGGGGGTTGGTTGGACGCGGAGCAGTTACCTGCAGATCACATAACCTGTCATAAACGCAAGCCTGTAATATTAGTCGACATGCCTCACAATGGTACATTCTGTGGGTTACAATAGGGCACATAAAGCAGAAATATTACAGGGGCTGCCAATAAAGGACGGGACGGCGCGAGGGAGATGTGATACTGACGCGTCCTGCCACAATCTGAATATTTTACAAGTTTATATAAGACGTGTGTGTGTCAAGCCACGTGGTTTGAAATACAAACACACTCTTTGCCCACATAGAGAGTGAAGAGCAGTATGTAGTCGTTATAAATATAATACACACTACTTTGAACAGTCGAAGTTTGGGGACTCATTCACTCAGACCGTTCAGGTGTTGTGAGAGTTTCAAGAGTTTCTTTTAATGTGGCTTTTCATCAGAGTTTGAATAAGAAAACTCATTATTTAAGGCCTGGTTCCATACAGTATCAGGTACTGTGTGTACATGTGGGAGATATTTATTAATTACACTGGGTAACCAATCTTTATGAAAGGTCTGTTTCATTGCAATTTTTGGTGTTTCTTAGTCAGGTTTTACACGCTGATTCAGAAAATCACATCAGTTTTTTCCTACCTTCAATGCTTCTAGTATATATTTTTCATTGTAAGGTTGTTGTAAAACTTCTATTATTTTCATATTAGTCTCACTGATGCGTGTGTCTCACGCTCAATGCGTGAGAGTTTGCAACCTTGTCATCTACACTACCGGTCAAAAGTTTTAGAACACCCCATGTTTTCTGTTTGTTTGTATTGAAATTCAAGCGGTTCAGTG
>JBBPCW010259021.1:0-12915 GCA_037974425.1 Phenacogrammus interruptus
GGACCTGAACTGTTTGAATTTCGATTAAATAAAGCTTGAAACATTGGGGTGTTCTAAAACTTTTGACCAGTAGTGTATGTAGCAGCAGCAGCCAGAATGCAAGCAAAACCTGGATAAAATAATTGATCAGAAAGTATGTTCTATCAATAATAACTTCCCTGTTTTTTATATGTCTATGTGCTATACATTGAGCTTACAAAGAGCTTTCTTTTAGTGAAAAAATACATACTCTGAGGTGCTCAACTAGGTCTTGAGTCAATTTTGTAGCAAGGCACTGAATAGTTGCTTTCTCCTCATGCAACAGGCAACTATTAATAAAAAAAAAACACATTCTCAAGATTATGTCACGAAATATGACAAAAAAAATTGAATTATTTTTTAATATGATGCTTACCTGAAATATTCATGGCCTTTGAAAAAGTCTAGCTCCTCTTGAATAGCCATCCTCAGAGAAATGTCCTCATCAATTTGCATCTGACCACGGCACTTAACAATGATGTATCCTTTACTCAACGGGATGACTTGATTTCTGACAACATTCATTATGTTTTTTTCTGTCCCTTTGTCAATGAGGTCAGACTTGGTAAGAATAGCTGTCATTAAAAAAATTAAATTAGTTATATATACCATACCTACCTCACTTATTATTATAAAGAATTTTGTTGTAGCTGGGACCAATGTTTGTCCCGTAACCCCATGACTCCCACAGAAAGACAGGTGCTTTTGCAGACATTCATCGTTAGACTTTTATTTAATAAACAAAGCATATGGCACAAGGGCCTGAAATCAAAACACAAAACACAGAGAATGGGGAACATACACAAACTCAGTCATGAATGAGGGTGAACCAACACAAAGACAAGAAACATGGCCACAAACAAAATTAAGACAAGAACCAATCTCCAAATCCCAACCCCATCAACCAATACCCAAATACCTACTCTTACTCCTGAGTACACCGGCAGCTGAAAATAATAGCTCAGACTAATCTCAAACCCGGTGTACTCAGGATCTCAACAATAAACGACAGAAAACCAAAAACACCAAACCCCCCAAACCAAATCAAGAGCGACCCCTGGTGGGCGCTTTCGGGACCTGACAATGTTAAGCTAGTTCAAACATTAAGTTTGGCAAAAATATATAAATAAGCTTTATTTTCTGTGTCCACAGTAAAAAAATAGTCGATGATACATCAATGGAATATGGAATTTACTTGAGTTTACTATTTTTATTTAAATCAGCTACGTCACAGAAATGAGAAATTGTGTGCAACGTGACCTGCGTGTGTGACAAGATATTGTGCCAAATTTGTAAATTCTCAACTTACTGTCCAAAAAAAATGATTAGCTATGTTAATATTTTACCCAGAGTTCTTTTCCCATCACGGTCCACTTCCTGGGCCATTTTCAGTGCTTCTGTTGTTGCAATGTCAACATTAAATGGGACCACAACCAAATTTATGGTTTCAGTCTTCTCAATAAAGTGCCATATGAGATTTTTAATCTATGTGACAGGAATAAAAATAAATGGATAAATGGAAAGATCTTCATCTACTTAACAGAAAATGTATTGTGGCGAGCAGGAGGAGCCACAGGTGCTGTGTGTGGATGGGTGTGTGTGTGTTTGTGTGTGTTGTGGGGTTTAGGGGTTTTAGGGGTTAATTGAATGTGTATGTGTGTGTGTTAGGGGAACTTGGGGGCCGTCGCCATGGCTACTGGCGCCCTTTTGGTGGGTACGTGACTAAGGGGGGGCGTTGCCATGGCGACTGGCGGGTTTTTGTAAGGGGTGTATATAAGGGGAGGGCGGTGCCTGGCGCTGAGAGTCGGAGTTTGGGAGTGTATGAGAGCTGTGTGCTGCTGGAGTGAGGTTGGAGAAAGAAAAATAAAAACCCTAAAAATGGAATCTGCTGGCCTGGTGTCACCTGTGTCAACCGCTCGTCACAGTATTTTGGTAGTTCATACTAACCTGATCTCCAATATCTATAGGTGTCAGAGTCAGGGGGAAGGATAAAACCCCATGACCCTGAACTGCCTTGTGGAATGAAGTAGGCTGGAATGGGGAAATCCATTGCCATGACTTTATTTACAGAACGCAGGAACAGACAGACTACAACAGGGAAGGACAATGACCGAACAAAGACAAGACGTACACGCAGACCTTAAATACATGGGGAAACACGAGGCACCTGGGGAAACGCAAACGGGGAACAGGTGAGGGGGAACACACGTGACTAAAGACTACAAAAGGACTACAAAACATAGGACACGTGACACAAGCAAAACCTAGAATGATATTCGAAATAAAAGCCGTTTACAAGACAAAACAGGAAATAAACACAAAGAACAGAAAACATGGCCTCACACGGCCTTCAGCCGTGACAATAGTCTGATCTTTTACAGGAACTCTGGCAATCCCAGGGAGATCAATCAGTGTGAGGTCACAAACATCAGGAGACATGATCTGCAGAGTGATGAGGTCATCACATATTCCAACTCCATCTCCAGCCAACTCTCTCTGGGCTGATAGATACATGTAACACTTTAACTATGTAAATGTGTATTTGGAAGATGCTGTGGAAATCATGATTTCTTTATACTAAACTTTTAGAGCAACAATTCAAGGAAATAAGATCATGTTAAGAGTATTTGGTTTCAGACTTATTGACATCTGTACTAACCTGCCTGAACACAGTGTCCTACCAGTTTGGGGTCAGTAAACTCTGTACTGTTCTCCCTGCAAGTTATGACCGCTCGCCATTGATCCTCACTCTTGATCTTCCTCAGTTTAAGCTCCAGAAGACATCTGGTAACAATACCTACGGTAAAAATAAAATATTAATTTAGTTTATTTAAAGGTAGATGTAAAACAACATGGGGATAAAATGCGAATCAAATAATTAAGGGGCGAAACCTTAATATAGGCTAGTTATCATCAGAAAAGGCATTCCATATCTCCCTGTTGGCACCAGTGATGTCTTCGAGATAAGAAATCCCTGTCTCCCCTGCTTTTTGCTTTCTTTATTACTTTACTACTTACTTATATTTAATTCACACTTGATTATAAAATAAAATAAACAAAATTTCATAAATATTCATAAATATGGGACATATTCATAAATATGGGACATAAAAGCATAACTGTATTATTTTTTTATTTTCCCCTTTTATGCATTTCATTATGTATATATTTATAGATTTGTTTCTGTGTTTCTTTATTTGTATATACATATGAGTAAGATGAAACCTTCACACAGTTGGTTAATTGCAGAGAAAGTAGTGCGAATGATTATTATTGTCTTATTCTTGAATCACATGAAGCTCCAGGCAAAAGAAATGCCAATGTTTATTCACGGTTACTGATGGTAGCAATGTTACAGTATGCCAGCAATTTATGTAATGTATACATTTTTTAAATAAAGCATACATTTTGTGTAAACTGTGAATATATACCATTGGTCTAATACATCTACTAATAAGTCAATCAGTGCTGTGGCTAGCTTAAGAATCCACAAATGACTTTCTCATCTTGACTTTCTTAACTTGAGTATCTCTACTGCAACATTCAGTTATCCTTTGTCCACCCATGATAAAATGAAAGTGCTACCCACTGCAGCACCATATCATCCAGTACAACTTCTGTAATAAGTATTATTATTACTGTTATTACTAATATTATTATTATTATTATTATTATTATTATTATTATTATTATTATTATTATTTTTATTATTATTATGTGTTAAATTAGGAAATTATTATTATGCGTATTATTTGAATTACTTTTCTACAAAGGGAAGTCTACCCACCACTCCCTCTGGGCAATGCCACCCCAGACAGATTTTTTGTCTCACCCAGCTCCCTGCACCAATTACCAGAGAAAGTTTTCTTGATCTTTTCTTAAACACAGTGAAAAAGTCTAACCTGCAAAACAACACCATTTTGTCCAGGTGAATTCCCATTTTTGGAGACGCCCCCCATTGTACCTGCATTCATTCAAGTCATCTTGGGTGAGTGGGGACTGTTTAGGGAACTCGAGTAATACAATATGTGTGTAAAACAGGTGGGATACACAGCATCAGCCTGGTAAACATGCATTAAAATTGGAAAATTTTATTCTGACAATTAACAATTTAAACATTCTTTTAATAACAGGGAGAAATAATATTGCAGCATCCTGGGTCAGTGATGAGACTTGGTCTGTATAGCTCACGCAAACAAAACAAAACAAACAAACAAACAAACAAACAAGCAAAAGATCCAAATCCAAAATCAACCAGAGATAACAAACCTCATTGTACTCCCCACCTGTTATCTGTGGGTTCGCCGAAATGACATTCCCTGTAGGATTTCTCAGTAATACCGGCTGCCAAAAGGTGATTGTAACTTGTGGCTGAAATACTGTTTTTAAAATATGAACTGTTTTCTCTCTCTTCCTCCTCTCTGAAGATATGCATATTAATAGTGTTGCTCTTGTTCTCTCTCTCTCTCTCTCTCTCTCTCTCTCTCTCTCTCTCTCTAGTTTTAAGTATTTTGTCTAACTGTATTAATTTATCAATCTGTTATTTGTCCATAATGTCTGTGTTCTATTGTTATATTGCTTGAGTATTTTACCTAAAATGGTGTTGTTTGACTAAATAAATGTGACCATTGACTTTCTGCATATCACATTGTGTTGACTTAACAGGCCTAATCCATTTCAGGGAAGTTGATATCATACAACGTAATTTGGCTAGTACTACTACAATGGGACGTGATGCAATTTCAAGTTTATAATTGTGTATCTTCAATTTGATGTTACAGTTTCATCTACAAATGAAGTATAATTGAAATCAGTTACATATTTCCCATTCTTTAGACAGTTGTTGGAGGTGCTAGCTGTTTTGTCAGATGACTTTGGGACCAGTCAGTACACGTCATGTCAGGGAGGGGTTTTTTTCAGTCTCTGTTTTGGTCTTGGTCTCGTATTGGTCTTAGTCTTGGTCTTGTCTTGGTCTCGATAACCTCTGGTCTTGGTAGTGTCTTGGTCTTGGTTTAGGCGGTCTTGACTACAAGTCTACCTCCGGGGAAAGTCTGGACTGCAGCTGTATCATAGGACAGCAGCCAATCAGCAGCAAAGACAAATAATTAATTGGCTACTTTCAATCCTCCTGCCGCTGAATCGAGTTTGGTGTTTTGCAAGACCAAGCGCTGTTTTGGTTAAAGGTGTTTTTAGTTTCTCCCATGAGGGGAGTGGCCAGTTTCCCTACGGACAGTTTTTAGTTTCTCAATTAAATTAGTATTTTCTGATAATGCCACCTGAGGGCTTCTGAAACATCCATCTTCAGTTCTGCGTCATTGGCACAGTGAGTAAATGCAGCGGTCCAATACTCCGACTGCCATGACCACCATGTCTTTTTGCCCGCCTTGGTGGTGCATTTGAGTAAATGTGGTAGCTTAACATTGCTCGAGTTTCACTTGAATCCTGTTTGCGGCAATTTAGACTTGACTCAAATTCTTGGTGTGTTACAGGCGCCCTAGGTAATAAATAGAGTAAGGGTCTCCTCAGGTGGGCCAGGTCCTTCTTAGGACCTTACTGGTGGCCCCCTGGGTTGTATAAGGCCACAGGTCGATGAAGTGTTCAGCTGGCTCCTGGTCCTGGGATATCCTTGCAGGAATGAACTATGCATGTACACAATAAGGACAAAAGTGTTTTTTAGGATTTGGACTAGGCCTTTTAATTCCAGCATGACTGTCCCAATAGTATCTTGTTAAACACTGTATTTTGTCTTGTTCACTGTCCTATTTTCCCTGTGCTGCATGAGCCAGTGGGCCACATTTTTGCCTTCATTATATTACGCTATTTTGGTAAATGCTTTTAACTAAAGTGACATACAATTTGAGGAAACACTTGTTTTGTAATGATATATATTTATTGTGTAAATGTTGCATCTTTCAAACTTTATGCAGCATCAGTCCACATGTACGTAAGCCAATGATTGAGGATGTTTTACTTAGTAACAGAACAAGTTAATTAAGCATTTTAAAGAAATGGAAGTAGTTCTTTTGTTTGTATGGTTTGAAACTGTTTTTTCTTTCGGTACACTGTATTTTATTCTTGCAAATTCAACCACAGTGAAAGACCCACATACCAGTCAGTTTTGCTACCAGAACAGGATTCTGCATTCAAATGTTGCAAGAAAAAGCATAAGGAAGTATTATTTAAAGCTGACGCCATAAGCTCTAGGGTCCTTATTTAGTTAGTAATCTTAAAGCTCATCATACAATAAATATTATGAGTTATTCTGTAACTGCTGTAGGGAAAAATCTCTGACTCTAAATCCTCCCTACAATTATGCACTAAAGTGTTTAGATGTGTACTGAAACTGCAGTGCTTCAGATGTTGATGGCAATCCTCTCCTGTGCCAGCTGAAGTCGTTCCATGCGCTGATAGAGCTCTGCCCTCTTTCGCCCTGCCTCTGAATCTTCAGTGAGAAGTTTAGACACATCAGCTCTTTCCCGCAGGTTCATTGACTCTACCCGCAGCGTAATGGCAGCTTCCTTCAACATGAACAGCAGGATCAGCATAGGCACGTAGTCAGCCAGACGCTGATAGACGATCTGACAGGATGGAGAGGAAGGTTTATTATAATATTGAGTAATTATTCACAATTAAGCTGCCATTAACAAATAAAAACAAACAACAATTAAGTTTTTTAATATACAAAGTGCTCAGATGGATCAAAGAGATATATCTTGCCCACTTTATCCATATCCAAATATCCTGTTCATAATTAGTGCATAGGTGTGCCATAATAGTCCTGTAGTCCGGTAATCTGTTTTAATGCACAGTTTATCAGCTGTCCAGCCAGTGATGGCCGCAGCATGTTCCTAGCTCATAGTGTGTGTGCTCTCTTCGGTTAATATGTATTAAATACAGAGCCTGCTATTCACTACTCAGTGTCCGTCTGTGTGAAAAAGTACTTCTACTTCTAGGGTTGGTGTTCCGGACAGGGATTAAGCCTAGTCCTGGATTTTGTGGTGCTATGAATAGAGATTTTCCATTGAAAAGGAAAGGGTAGTCTAGGCTTAGGTCCCTGTCTAGGAAACCAGCCCCTAGAATTTTAACACTTGTCACTGTAAACACTACATCAGTACTAAATGAGTGCTTTTATGTCAATTTGTTGGATTCATTTCAGTACTGGCTTGCTGTCACTCACCTCATAGTAGATGATCAGTTTTTCAGGCGTTAGCTTCCTAGTGTCAAATGCAGCACAATTCTTGGCCGAGGTTGCATTCTCTCCGGTATCTAAAGAAACAGACTCATACTCTTGCCTCTGCTCAACAAACTGGAAGTCCACCAACTTCTGTGTGAAAATAGGGTCCTGGGTATAGACAATCTTTTCCATGCACATGTATTCAAGGAGCCTCTTCTCCACTTTGGCCTCTTGCCTTGACTGAATGTCATCAATCTGGTTCTGAAAACACAGGTTTTGTCTGAATATTCTGAGCAATTAGACGCAGAATCAGAACAATAAATTACTCAGTATACCTGGTCGTCATGGTTATCTCTCATCTCGAATCCTGCAACATTCTCCTAGTGGGTCGTTCTGCTTGTACAGCTGGTTTAGAACTCAGCAACTCAGCTGACTTCAGCAAACCCAAAAGGTCGAATGTCACTTCACTGCTTAAACTGGCTACCCATGGCTGCCCAAATAAAGTTCAACTCACAAACTCTTGTCTACAGAGTGACATCTGGGTTTGCATCCAGCAACTTTAATCCTATCATGCATGCTTATGTTCCTACTCACTTCCTCCGCGAGGAACATTGTCTGGTTCTGCCATCCCTACACACAAGGTAAATCGAGTCCAGACACTCCTCATCCATGGTTCCCCATTGGTGGAATGAGCTGCCAAAGGTGACCAGAGCAGTAGAATCCCTCTCTAGCTTTAAAAACCGCAGAAAGCCTCATCTATTCAGAGAGCATCTCGTCTCCTGATGCACTATCTACCATAAATCACACTTGATCTTCTGATTAAGCTTGTATCTTCGTGCACTACACCCTAGATAGTAAGTTGCTTTGGATAAAAGCGTCTGGCAAATGAATGTAATGTAATGTTTATTATTCAGTAGCATCTATACATAATTAGTTAACTGCTTCATTAACTATATCTCCCTCTTCTGGTCCGATCGGCAGAGTCCTTCACGGTCTTCAAGCGTCGCCTGAAGACCCACCTCTTCAAGGAGCACTTTGGCGACTAACTGTCTCTTTCCTACTGCTTACTTATTTCTAAAAATAAATAAATAAATAAATAAATTCCTTGACTTACATTCTTCTCTAGGGCTTATGGATTGTTGGGTTAGGTGTTGGCTAGTTACTATTTGGACAGATGTATAGATGCTCTGACTGCAATATCTTGGTTAAACAGTTGACTCAGATTTAAGCTGTTTTTCAGGTAAGAAACTGTCGTGGAATTCTTAAGCACTGATGTACGTCGCCCTGGACAAGAGTGTCAGCTAAATGCCGTAAATGTAAAATGTAAATGTATATCAGGGGTGAAGAATAGTAGGACCTGCACAAGAACTCTAAAAGCAAGAAACACTGCTAGACCATGCAGCCCAGTGAGAAGCTCAAATAATTTCACAGATCATTTTTACTTACGAGTATCATATATTTCAAATGAGGATAATTCGGGAACGAGAGTTCACACATGGCACGGAATTCAGTTTGTACAATGCCTGAAAAAAATTAAGTTAGGGTTAGAAAAATGTGTTAAAGTATGTATCATCTATTGATTCCCTGTAATATCTATCATTTACTGTCACAGTACCTCTAACGATCTTCACAGTCTCCACTGCAGGTGTTTGGAGAATGTTAATATGCTTCTGAACCAATGATTCAAACACACAGTAGTCGCTGAATGTTATCAGCTCTCTCCCTCGATATGCGTCATAGTTCTCCATCATCTCCTGCACTGCGTCTCTGACTTTGATTTGACAAAAAATAAAAAGAACTTGATCAATGAGTGCCTGTACCTTATGCTATTACTATCTCTCTGATGGGTTTGTTTCATTTTGTTTCGATGAAAAATCAAACTGGCAGTGAGAGCTCTTTGGAAACAACTTCAAAGTTAATCTGAAGTTCTACAGTTTGAGCCTGTTAGCTTTTAACTGTAATATGCTGTGGTAGATATTTATGATAATACCTGATTGACTTCAAAATACTAATAGACCTGAACATAGCTTAAAACAATTGTTTGACCCAACATCAGTGCAGTTTTTACTTATCCCAAATATATTTACTGTTCAATGATTGTTTCTTTACTTTTGTGCTGGAGCTACAAGGTGAATATATTTGATATATAATAGAGGCTTATTGACAATTATGTCACTGGGTGTGATCCTCTTGCTGCAAACTTAGCTGAATTGTTATAACATAGACTTAAATAGGTGCTTAATTGACACTTTAGGATGTACTGTTATGTACGAGAATGGACAAAAGTACATTGCAAAGCTGGAGTTTTGCCTGTAATTTTTCCCATTTTTATAGATAGTCAAACATCACACCAAGTCAAATATAGACATGCTAGAGATTAATTAAAGGCCGGCCTCCTACTTCTTACTTTTATTTTTTCCAGTCATTATGTTTGTGTGATTCTATGTACCCATGGCTTTAAGATTGATACATGTACATAATCTATGTCCTGACTGGATTGCCTTGTATTGTGTTTCATTTAAAACGTAGCTCCAGCTGAAAAACCGCTTAAAATTTTAACATGTAGGACTGGGACTAAACTGAAGAATTAATCGGCAGATACATGTAAATATGTTCATTTTTGGTTCATTCAGAACAGACTGTTTATAGCTTCCTTTCTACTTATGGACTGAATGGACTGGGGAGTAAATGCTCCTTTGTGAAACATTAGCAGGGTTTGCAGGCTAAGATGAACAATTTAAACTTAATAAATGTAGGAACATTTCCCTGAATTGGACTTCGGTTTGAGGTAAGTGTGTATATTGTGAATTTGATTTCTCTTTTTAAATGTGTAAGTAGACAATATAAAACTATTTAAAAAGACACTGAAAATGATGTACAGCATGCTTTGGAGTCCCTCAGATGGAGTTCCCATTGTTTAAACACAGGCCGCAGGAGAGAGTGGAGGTTTGATTGTCCCGACGCTCCAGTTCGACAGAGCTCGCTGATATGGTCGCTGAACTCCAGGATTCTCTGCTCACACAAAATTAAGTGAATTTCAGAGGGTGCACCTCACGGGATGAAATGCCTGCTTCTTCTGCTGAATCCCTGAAGAACTTACCTTACTCAGATAAGGTCCCATCTTCTCCTGCTCTAGGGGAGGACCTTGACCATAGCTCCTTAGCTCAACCTTAACAGCAGACAGGCGGATCTGAAGCTGTTCAGTCAGGTTTGGTAATGATGCCTGCGAGTGAGGAACAGCAGCAGTAAGAATGTAGAAACATATTCCATATTCAGCAGACACTGTACAAAACTTCGAGCAGCAGTACTAAGGCTTGCCTTGATGTGTTCGACCAATTCTTTGGTGAGTCTGCTGGCAAGGCACTGAGTTGTGACTTTCTGTTCTTCCAGAAGATAGCTGGTAGTGATAAACACATTTCAGTGAGTCTGGATAATTACCTATAGCCTCATACATCCTTAAAGAAATGATTTGACAACAGATGTACACAATTTCCATGTATCCATGTAATTAGTGCAAACATGTTTGAAATTCATGTTTTCTTTTTGTCACAGTCAGTAGATGAACTGTGAGCACTGGACAGTTTCCACCTGTGACCACCTGGGGGCGCATTGACCCATGGACTCCTTTCTTGTATAGCCTTTCCATCCACCTGTTTATAGTCATTGTTGATCACCTGTCTCTCATTCCCAATTCACTCTCTGTCTTCCCATTGGTCCCTAGCCTGTTTTCCCCCTGTATTTATAGTTTCCTTCTTCCTTCGTTGGCATTATGTGGCATTAAAACCATGAGTGTTTGTATGGAAGTCTGTTCTGATATCTTCCTTCCACACACATTACCGACCAGACCACAGCATAACACTTTTTCAGATTTTATTCTAGAGCTATGAGGCTAATATTACTCATAGACAGTAGTCACCCAAATTGTTTCTATTAAAATGCATCACCAAAACTGCTCAAACTGCACCAAGCTCTTCATTAAGGTGGTGAAGACTAGATGTGGCTTAGGACAAAATGTAGCTTACTATTAGCTTCACAACTATGTCAAAACGCTACCAGCACCTATTCCAGGTAATATTGATGCTAGTTTTGTCAACTCAGTCGTAAGAAGAGCAGAGTTTTCAATATATATGATGGTAATCATCAATTCTACATGAGAAATGTTACTCCTAAGGCAGCTTACAAAACAGAATAAGTCAACAAAAATGTCTGCCCACAGCATTAAGCTACTTCGTAGCTCAAAGTAAGTTGTGCTGTGTTCTAAACCACAACCACAAGTCGACTCCACTTTAATGAAGAGATGCTTGTAGATTGGGCAGGTTGAGAGAAGTTTTGGGAATGTTTTTACAGGCAAGATTTGGCTGAATATTGAATTACAGTGCTTATTAGCTACATTAACCTCTTTGTTCCAGTGTTTGGACTCCCAACTCATCCTGGCTCTCTGATGATCTACGTGGGAAATTCTGAATGTTTCATTTTGTCAAACTATCTCAAACAATTTGCCTATTAAATGTCCTTTACACCATGAACCATGAACAGTGAAATAATAGTTTCTTTTGTTATTTATTTTCCTAAATAGTCCATTAATTAACAAATTTTAAAGAGTTCTGTATTCATTTCCTTACTCAAACACACCCATTATCTCTGGCAATGGAACCTTAACAGATCAATTGAATCTAGTCTGTTTCCACCAGAAGTGAATGCCTGTGAAGTACATTTACCTGAAATGACTGTGTTTCTGGAAGAATTCTGTTTCCAGTCTCGTGGCTTCAGCCAAGGAAATGTTCTCATTTATGTCGCTCTGGCCCCTGCATCGTACCATGATGTAACCCTTTTTCAGGGGGACAACCTTACCCTGCATAATCTGTAAGATGTCAGCTTCTGCTCCTTTATCTATCAAGTCGGGTTTTGTTAGGATTGCTGATTGAAGACAGTGAAAGGGAAATATATGCAAATAAGTAGAATCCCACCAAATCCTCAAAGCAGGTGAAATTCAAATGACACACATGAATTCCTACCTAAAGTTCTCGTTCCATCAGAATCCACACCCTGCGCCATCCTCAGTGCCTCGGTTGTTGCTATGTCAACATTGCAGGGTACAACAACCAGGTTGATGGTTTCTTTCTTCTCAATAAATTTCAAAATAAGTCGTCTAATCTAAAATTAAGCATGAGAGATCAGAGGTTTGTCACCAAATTATTTTCAGAATTGTCTGTATAACACTATATATATATATATAATATATACCGGTAATGCAATATAAATATTGTATTTTCACCTGATCTCCAATATCTTCAGGTTGGCCTTTTACAGGGACTCTGGTAATACCAGGAAGGTCAATCAGTGTGAGGTCGCAAACATCAGGAGACCTGATTTCCAAACTGATGAGTTCATCACAGATACCAACTCCATCTCCAGCAAGCATATTCTGGGCTATGGAAATTCACAATGTTTGTAGCATTAAAAATGAATAGCATTTGTGAACAGCTGTGTAAATTATGCAGTGTAAATAAAATAATAGCTTGATGCTGTTTGAGTTTGAGATCACGTTAAGCTCAGTCCTAATGGGAGTACACAGGCTTTTTAACGGGGAAAAGAAATATAGTCAATGGCTGGGGTTTATTCCTGTCTTGGAAACTGTCTCACTGTATAGATAAATAACTGATTAAACGTTCTTTGGTCTTGGCAGTTTTGAAAAAACTTAGCTGAAGGAGCCTTCTGCCCAA
>JBBPCW010259029.1:0-12912 GCA_037974425.1 Phenacogrammus interruptus
TATTGCAATTGTCATCTTGCAGGGGCTTACCAAGGTTCCATCACTACGTGACTGCTGGTCAGCAAAGCTGGGAAACCCACAGATCATTAGAACTATGCCACGGACAATTTTTTCACATCGCTATCACTTGCGCAAAAACTGCTTAGCCGGAAAGCCATCATCCTTGGCACAGTCAACAAGATACGCCAGGAAATTCCTCAATCCGCTAGACACACAGATCGCAATGAATTTACCACTCGAGTATGTTGCAGGTTTTTTGTAGTTCTATGTTTATGTTTCTAATTTTTAGAATGAACACCTCCAAGTGTGTTATTGTGTGTAAAAGTGCTATGAAAATAACAATTTATCTTATTTATTAGGTGTTTTAAACCACTGCTGCCACGCTGCCAGGATTGTGAGTGATTGCTGAAATGTACTCACTCACTTTTTATTATTATTTGTAAATTTGTGTACAAATGGTTGGTTTGTTTTTTATTTTGTTTTGTATTATTTTTATCAATAAATCTCAGCAACTAAGGAAAAAAACCCATGTGTGTTGATTTCTCCCTAAGATGGCAAAGTGAAACACTCTTTTGGAGATGTTGTTTGACTATATTCAAGGGTCCAGATTATTTCTGGCTGGTAAAAAATTAATTTATTATAAAATGCTATAGAATGCTCCATGTTGGGAAAACTTTTTTTGGTAAGGGGTCGTTTGCACAACAAAAGCAGGAGAACAATGGAGCAGCAGGGGTCCTTCAAGTTTCCTTGAGGTGGCTCACCATGGCCCCACCTTGTTTACATAACAAAAGCATCAGTTCACAGGTGATTAAGGATATTATCTAAAAGCCTTCCAGCCGATCGGCTGCCCGGTGGGTCTTCTAGGTATAAAAGCCAAATGGCTTGTCTGTGGGACTTCTAGTGTTAAATCAAATTCTGCATATTGAAAATCCCAAAAGTTGTTCACCGTTTGGTTTTGTGTATTCTTCTGTCCGACAAATTGGGAGTGAAGAAGTGAAGTAAAGGTTAGTGGGGAAAATAGGGACAGACGGACTTCTTGCATGAGTATAGGGAAAGTTAGGTTTTAGGACGAGTGACCGGCCCATCCCTCTTTTACTCGGATTCGGGTAACTGACCGGCTCGACCAGAGGGCTGGGGGATTCACGCCCTTGGAAGGGGAGTCACCCTGAACCGTGGCCGTGCAGGAACCGACCATTTAGTATAAGGGGTTTGTTGTATTTTTTTTTGTGTTCATTGTGTGTTAGTTTAACATGGAAGGCGATTTTGATCACGAATTGTGTGACGATGATTGGGGTCCCATTAAGGGTCTGTGGAAAACTTTGGACGACCAGAGGGTGGTTTTGATAAAGACCCTGTCGTCCACACATAATCTTAATTGTGCAAAAGAAGGTACAGAAGGTTGTTCAGATGAAATTTTGGCATTATTTAGAGAGAAACGAAAGTCAAGGCAGGAGACTGAGTGTTTGGCTAAATTACTGCTTCAGAAGGCAGGGGAATTACGTAAGGAGGCTGAAGGGATGGACCAAAAGGGGATATTTGGCAGATCAAAGAAACGTGAATTAAAAGCTGCGATGTATCGTGATTGGGGAGTAAAGGCGCAAGGCGTTACACATTTAATGGTTAATAAGAACAAACCATCAAAACACGAGAAGGCAAATTTGAGTTCACAGCTTACCAAACCACCACCGTATACTTCTCAGTTCCCTGTACTGGAGGTTCAGCAGGGCGTGGTTGAATGGTCTTCAGAACTACTGGAAGGAACAGATAGACCGCGTTTATATCCACCGATTCCGTCTCCACAGAACGCATATCCAAGTACGCTGGGTTCATCAGTAATATCCGACGCCGAATATCAACGGTCTGTATTTTCCGAACCAGAAACCGTGTCCAGCCTGCCTGTGCCTTTTGACACTAAACGTAAAGATACACTAAATAAGCAACCTTTTAAATTGCCTGACATACCATCAGCCGTAACTCATTTCCCGCCCCAGTCGGGCAAATTAGTCTCTGTTAAAGTTTCTGGCACACTGGTGGGGACTCTGCCCCCGGATTCCGCACCCGGTGTGCCAGACATGTCATTGCTTGGCCCATCGCGACCCGTTCAGCAAGATCTGGAACAGCTGACACAACAAAGGGCTGAAGCATCTGTGCAATTTAATCGTAGATTAGATGATGGGATCGCGGCGTTAGAAGCTGTAATGGGCCGGACAGGTCTTATTGGCCCACACGCTGGCCCCCGATCTACCTAGTGTGGACTGTGAAAGGTGGGAAAGGCATCTAGTGCACCACCTCCAAAGGGAAAAAGAGAAGGTTGCAGCAGAGGAAAAAGGCAAGACGGATTCACAAACACAGTTGTTTAAATCAGCGTTTCTCAAACTATGGGCCGCGGACCGGTGCTGGTCCGTGAGAGGGCTCCTGCCGGTCCGCGGAGCCTCGCTTCTGCACCAATCAAAATTCAGTCAGATCAGGTCTGATCTCAGCGATGATGTCACTGCGTTCCCCGCCCCGCCCCCTCGACTTCACGGCCCGCCCCTTGTTTCAGCATGCTAGAATGTTCAGCTTTCCGCCCTTTCTCTCATTCACTCCAAACTTTTCACAGCCGCACACACACGTTACGAGAGCTCTCAATAAATCTTGGCCTGTTCAAAGCAAGCGAGTCTGGATTCTTTCTTTCGGAAGCATCCATCAAATGATGCCGACTTACAGGGAGAGTCAGAGGCAAAAAAGCATCGCCCATTTACTCGAAATTACGACACTTCATACATTAAATCGAGATTCGGTCGGCTGTCCCTGTCCGAGTTCTGGCTCTCATGCTGTGAGGAATATCCCCAGCTAAGTGAGATGGCAGTTCAAACGATTTTGCCCTTCCACTCCGGTTGAACCATATTATCCTGACTTAAACCCATACCTTGGTGATTATGATCTGTGGGGAGGGTATAATTGTGTCACTGGTTATTGTGGGGCATATCACGGGGGACGCAGAAGGGGACAATGGTCTAATTGGGGACCACCAAGGGGCCCTCTAGGTCTCTGTTGGAACTGTAATCAGCCCGGCCACATAGCTAGATTCTGCCCATATCAAAAATGGACCACCCGGATGCAACTGCAGGTTTGACCTTACTGCCTGACACTTTGTGGGCAGGTGGGCCAAATAATGTGGGACTGATCAATTGTGAGCCAGTGTCGTTTGACCTTAAGTCATGGACCCCAGTTTGGCATCCACAATACCATAATAAACCCGAGGCTGAGGCAGACATAACTGAAACAATTACAGGATTAGTACAAGCAGGTGTGTTAGAGCCGTCTGAATCGGCATGGAACACACCTATATTACCTGTTGAGAAACACGGCACAGGGAAATACCGCATGGCACATGACTTGCATGCAATTAATGATTTGATTTAGACGAATACTGTGCCCGTCCCTAACCCATACACAGCTCTGACGAGTCTATTCCCAGCACAAAAATGGTTCACGTGTATCGATCTGGCAAATGCGTTTTTCTGTTTACCACTGACTGAACATTGTCGTGATGTGTTTCCATTTACTTATAGGGGTCAACAATGGCGTTACACACGCCTGCAACAAGGGTTCGCCCTGTCTCCAGGCATTTTTAATCAGATTCTGAAAAACGTGTTACAAAACTGCGCGCTGCCGGACGGGTGTACTTTGATCCCGTACGTTGATGACCTATTGCTCGCTGCACCCACAGCGGACCAGTGCTTTATGGCCACTATGGCAGTGCTGCGCATGCTGGCGAGACATGGGTTTAAAGTTAGTAAGGAAAAACTGCAACTTGTCTGAACTGAGGTTCAGTTCCTGGGCAGGATTGTGTCGGCTCGGGGCACAGGCTTGCTGGCAAAACAGCGCACGGACATTTTATCCCATCCGAAACCGGTCACTGTCAAGGACATGCTATCATTTTTGGGCCTCACCGGCTGGTCTGGACGGTCGAAGCAGAACAAGCATTTATTGACATTAAGTAGAGGCTGGCATGAGCAGCGGATTTGGCTGCGCCAGATTACTCGGCTCCCTTTTACTTGGATGTTTCTGAAACAGATTAGGTGGTTAACGCAGTTCTGTTTCAGAAAAAAGGAGGGAGTAGAATCATGTAGTACAAAGCCACCCACTGGTGGTACTAACCACCCACAGTGTTGTAGCATACGTAAATTCACAGGCGCTCACAATGACGCCGTTGCAACACCGGCTGTCCAGAATTTTGGAAGCTCCAAATTTAACGTTTCACATGAGGGCGTCAACATGGCAGAACACATGGGGGTGGGGGCGAACACCATGAATGCGTGCGGAAAATTGAAGCAGAAGAAAAAGCGAGACCGGATTTGCAATTTAGAACCACTCGACCATGGAGAAGTGTATTTTACAGACGGGTGCTGTCACAGAAACGAAATGGGGGAACTGCAGGCAGGATATGTGGTGGTGGCGCCCGATGCAAACGGGTGGAGACTGGTAAGTGCAGGTCGCATACGGGGCAAACAGTCTGCACAAAAGGCAGAAGTGACGGCACTAATTGAAGCACTAAAAGCAGCAGAAGGGAAGGCAGTGACCATTTACACAGACTCAGCATATGCAGTAGGAGTGCTACCTCCTGGGTTGAAACCAGAATTGTTTGAGCAGGCACATGGGCTGGCACATGTGGGGCCTGCGCAGATGGAAAGAAATTTGAGCATGTGGTGGCACCCATACTTAACAGACATGGTGAAGGACCATGTGCGTCAGTGTGGGGTGTGAAGGTCAGTTTCCACCACTAGTGAGGCCCGGTGATTAATTGTGGGGGGAAGAATACGTCAATATTTGGGAAGTGGAAGCATTTCTTGTTGTCTATCATGATTTCATTAGCTACTTTAGTGGGAATTATTGTCACCTGTGGTTGTTGCTGTATTCCATGCATTAGATCTCTGGCTGTTCGGCTGATCACCCGTACTGTGGAGGGTCCCCCAGGCTCGGAAAAATTGATTATGCCCTTGTTGGCTAATGAGGATCTGGGGGACGACCTGAAGGGTACCCTGGCAATGGGTGATCTCTGAAGAGACAGAGATCAAAAGGGAGTAATTGTGGAAAATATATGCATTTAAAAAGGTTATAGCCATTAACCATTTCCAGAACACTCTGTGTGCATTCTTGTGTTAGCCTTGTGTTCTGGAAATGGGATGATAAGCTTGTGTGATTAGCTTATGTAACGTCTGAAGAATGCCTTCAGATCAGCTCTGGTTTGGGCAGAAGCTGTTCTCCCAAGCGCTTGGTAAATAAAGCGTTAAAGAAGAAGGGTGAAGTGTTGTGTGATATATCCAGACCCGAATATCCGAACCAGGTATGTTTGGCTGGAGGGGTTGGAGGCCAAAAGTTTCTACCACCCACATGCATTATAAGCAAAGCCCTACAGACAGTGACAGCTTTTGGGGCCGGTACCGGCTCAGCTTGGACAGGTGAGGTGCAGTTGTCAGATAAGAAATTCAACCTCTGCATTTAACCCATTCACCAGACCAAGTGAAGCAGGGGGCAGCCAGAAACAAGGCGCCCGGGGAGCAGTGTGTGGGGACGGTACCTTGCTGAGGGTACCTCAGAGGTGCTTAGCGGGCTTGGGAATTGAACCCGGACGTTCTGATCGCAGGGCGAATGCCTTAACCACTAGGCCACCAGCTGCCCCAGTAAGTGCAGTAAATGGTTTTATTGCAGATCCTAGAAAATTTCATGTGCGCTGTTTTATTTTAGAAATAGTGTGGATCTAGTGGCTCTGCGGAGCACAGCTAAGTCCCCCAACCTTCTACGAATTTGTAACCTAGACTTTATAGTTGACTAGTGTACTTTTGGTAAAGAGCTATTTATCTGTGTAATTAATAAATATTTGCTCTGAGGTCATTGAAGAATGTACAATAGGCATTGCAGAATTTAAAATAATGAAAGTGGTTCTTTGATACACACTGCTAAAAGACTTTTAAATGGCTGGCTGCATGTAATAACCCAAATCCCATCATAAACCCACCATTAGATGTAATGACAAAATATGTCTTTTGAAAACATCAGGACAAGATTTCAAGAATTATTAAGCTGGAATTGCAGACAAATATGATTCAGCTACTAAGAAAGTGCAATAGAGTTTTATATAGAGCCTCAGCACAGCCACTGGGTATATGTATTTATTTGAGTACATTCTACATTCCCCTTGGGCTGACATTGTTTATGTGTCTTGAAGTCTCATGAATCAATTGTTTCATGTTCCATCATTACCAACCAATGTTTCTTCTGTAGGAGGCAGAACGATGTATGCAGTGAAGTAGATGGGGACTCGAGTCTGAGACTTGGACTCGAATCACACTTAAGTCGTGCAAACAAACACCTGTGACTTGACTTTAGACTTGCCCTCAACCACTTGAGACATCACTCGGACTTGGATGCTGTGATTCATAAGTCATAACTCGTAAACAATGCTCATTTCATGAAATTATTTATTTATATCTCACACTCACCTCACCCCAGTGTTTTGTCCAAGGTGAACGGTTTTCAGCTAATAACCAGCGTTTCTCAAACTATGGGCCCGCGGACCAGCGCCGGTCCGTGAGAGGGTTCCTGCCGGTCTACAGAGCGTTGCTTCTGCACCAATCAAAATTCAGTCAGATCAGGTCTGATCTCAGCCATGCTGTCACAGCGTGCCCCGCCCCCTTGACTTCACAGCCCGCCCCTTGTTTCAGCGTGCTAGAATGTTCAGCGTTCCGCCCTTTGTCTCATTCACTCCAAACTTTTCACGGACACACGCGTTATGAGAGCCATGAAAACAAAGGAAGAAACAGGCTCAGAAAACACGCCCTGAGTGTCTCTGTCAGCGTGTCCTCCTCGTTTCGATCGGTTAGTGGCCAGAAAGCAGACACACCCTTCACATTAAAACATTGATTTACATTTTTTTTGTGCCAAATAATTCCTGTGGGTGAATAATTCCTCGGGGGGACAAAGCTACCAGCTATAACTGCATGTGACAAATAAAACTCTTGTTCTCTTAGAGCAGGAATGTCAGAGGGGCCAAATTGGAATCTTTCCGCTTTAACTGGAAGTATAGCCTTACGCTGGGCTTATACTGTGCGATTTTTTCAGTTGCATTCAACAGTTATTTCAGCTTATTTAATATTAGTAAGCAGTGATCTGTCTAACATGCGGGTAGAGAGCTATTTCAACGTTTCTTTTGTGTACGAGTCTTTGCCCCATGCTAATTCTAACCGTTAATGCTAATGTTTTTTAAGCAATACATTTATCTGATTCTGATTATTTATTTACCTTTAAATTTTTTTTAAGGGTGATGCATTAAACTAAATTTAAGATAAAATGAAAGTGTTCTGTGAAGATATTTGGTCCCATATTTAGGGTTTACACTATAAAGTGCTCTCAATACCCAGCGCAGTGTTTTACTGCAGATGATTACTGAAATAGTAAGAACATGAATCAAGTTTAACTAATCTGGTGTTCATCAAAATAAGACAGGTTTCCAGCCAATCAATGATTAAATTATGTTTAGTAAGAGAGAGAGTCAGGGGAGTGTGAAAAAAGTGGAAGGTGAAAATAAACTTTAGATGGATGATATTCCTTCATCTAGGAGTGTTGTGTTAACTTTTGTTTGCTCACAAGTATCTGTTTTTTTCCCCCCAGTGTTGATATCGAGAAAATTTTTATTCCATAAACATTTCATTGTGGGTACCTGCAATTTATTTGCTGCTAAACTGAGGTAGAGGAAAGCTTTGACAGGGATCACAGGGATTTGGTTCCCAAGGCCTGGAGAGCCAGTTGTTGTTACTGACTTCTTTGAAGTTTTGAAGATATCCCTGTTGGTAACTGCAAACTGATCATCATTATTTTACCATTTGCAACACAGTAGTGTGTGGGTTTGATTTGGGTTAAAAGCTTCTTAGTACTCTGACTGTAAAAAGTGACGTACTTACTGTGCAAAATACTGTCCAATTGGTTTATATGTGTCAGGGACATGGTTTATGTGGGGAGACGGCCAGTAGGGGTCGTCCTTATTTCAGTTCATGGGTTTAGGGATTTGGTTTATTGAGTTCTGCTGGGTTTCATATGGCTTTTGTTAATCATCAGTTACAGCTGTCTTGTGTTGGTGTTAAGTGCTTTTGTTTGTTAATTGGTGTTTGGGGTTGTGGGTTTTTGTATTTAGTTGGTGGATGACCGACCTGTGTTGGCGGTCAACCCCCAGGCTTCCCCTCACTTGAGCCTTAAAGGAATGCTTTTCTTTTGTTAAAAGTATCAGAGAGTTTGAGTCTGGCTCATGCCAGTTTTGGTTATGGAGTTTGAGAGAATATAAAGATGCAACACGCCAATGATCCATGATGTGTGTGCGTGTTCTGTATGCCTGGAGCAGGAGAGAAAGAGGGCATGGTGTGACAATATGACACTATGTTGGAATTGTTTGTTTCAGAAATAAAGTCTCCAAATAAAAAGGTTCTATATATTTGGATGGGGTGACAATAAACTGTAATTGTCTTCGGAAATACAGTATAGTGCAAGGGCTTATCAAATGTATATATTAATAGTAGATAGAAAATCCAGTCTGTTCCAAAAGCTGTTCTCTAGCAAGGCATATCAACTATAGATATAGAGCAAAATTTAAGTACATGTTACAGAACATTTGATTAAATTCCTACTACTTAAATATTAAATATAAATATTGCCAGTAAATAATCAGGCCTCTAATCAACTATATCACCACAGACCAGACTATTCAATTCAACAACCTACAAAACACAGTTGCGGTCACAGAAATAGACTTTTCCTTTTTTAGATTGTACCTAACTGACCGCTATCAGTTTGCAAGTGTAAATGGTGAAGCATTGGTGCATGGAGTAAAACATGGAGTCCCACAAGGTTTTGTTCTAGGACCTCTGTTATTTACATTAAACAATCTGTTTCATGTTCCCCTTTTCTCTCCAAATGAGGACGGGCACAGACTTCCATTTTATTTAACTGAACACAACAAAAACCAGGCACGAGGGCCGACATTCTTCCAATAACAAAACACAACATAAAACACAAAGTATGCCTTGAAAGGAAAGCAGTACAATGGCTGATCCACACCAGTGGACTAACACAAAACCCATTAAATACCCAAACCTAATCACCCTGTCACCTGTGCCATAAACCCCAGACATTACCACATGATTAAATCCAAACACTAATTACAAATGGAACACAGGTGATAATTAAACACAAAACACACAACTTAAACAAGGCTGACCTCTAGCGGCCACCCACTGCCACTAGTTTCCAGACATGCCGGTCTGCCATTGGAAATGGAAATCAGCTTCCGTTGTTATGGTAACAACACAGAATTTTATATATCAAACAAACCAGATGGTAACCTTAGATAAAATAAGATTCGACTATTTAAATTTGAGCATATCACATTGGCCTTTGTGAACATATCTCCTAAATAGTGCTGGCTTGAAGAGTGGCTCAGACCCAGATTCTATTATTTTTACGACAACAAAAGATATGAAAAGCACTATTTAAATACATTTGACTTAACTAGATCAAAAGCCATGATGGTTTTTGGGGAGTTGTCTGTATGTAATACAGTTTCAGAAGTCAAACAAGCATGTCTGTTTCAGATGACTCAACATTTGAGGTTTGTAATGAGTTAGACATGCCATTTTTCCAGTGCTAATTGTTATGCTTCCATCAGATGCAGTTCGCTGTTGAAACATCTTTCCACCTTCTTCTGGGATTCTAGACAAAATCAACTCTAATGCACCTCCTCGACCTTCCACTTTCTTCCAGCTCCCACATTGTTTTCTCTCTGATCAGTAAAACACTCTTAAAGTGTTTAACAGTGTCCAAGAGAGACGCGTTGTTCCATAACAACAGATCAATGTGGAGGTGGGCGAGTGCTGCCGGAGACAGCAGCTGCATCACTTTTCACACTTTATCCTGGTTACTCTTTACCTATTGCAGCCATTAGCGCTGAACAGCAGCAGATGCTGACCACATTTAGAGGGCGTGACTGAATACCGTCACGGCTTCGCTTCGGCAAGAGCAGCAGCTCCAAACAGAATTGATCTTGGTATTGTAATATCCTGCAGCTCTATCAGAAACTCTCTGTAACAGATTAGATACAATTGATCTCAGGCAGTAATAGCCCTCAGATCAGGAGAATCTATAAAATCGTGACTGTGGTCAAATGACTGGCATTTACAGCATGAAGCATGTTTTTAGTCAAATGTAATGTTTTTTTATCTGGAGTTACAAGTGTTAGTTAGATTTTGGCTGACTCTGAGTAAACCTGCAGATTCTCTAAACATTTATCTCACACTCATTTCGCACCAATACGGTAAGCATTGCAAATTGGATATTGAAGTAGACATTGGAGAGAACACTGCACTGGGTATTGAGAGCACTTCAGTGGGTTTTGCAGTGTGTATTACAGTGCATTTTTCAGTAGCCATTACAATGGGTATTGTCACGAGTATTGCAGTGCATAATGTTGTGGTCATTTGTTGGGGTGAAACTTAGGTGAAAGAAATGAATGGGACGTAATTGAATCTAATCAAACTGAAAACAACTGGAAACACAGTGTTCCAAGTGATTTATTCTTGTGTATTTCACAGAACTCATTTCATCTTGCTGCATTTGAAATTGAGTTTGTGATTGCAGGAAATGACAGACAAATATCTGACCAATGTTCAGAAGAAAAACGAATCTCCATATGCAGGTGGCTCATCTATTTATTAACGAGCCTGTTATGATTTTCTTAAACTGTCTGATTAATAATTTAATTCTACCATCATGGAATTTTAATCTCTCCGTGATAATCTAATGTACTGACAGGTCACATGGGAGGACTGCTTTGTGACAGTCAAGCTCTCATTTAAACCATCTTATTTAACTTTTTTTACAATCACTGTAGACAGGTAGCAAGTAACATTAATGTTTAAAAGTATGGAACAAACTTCTGACAACCTCCTCCATTGTCCAAAAACATTGTGCCTTTATGTTTTCTTTATAACATTTCTGCACAATAATTACATTAGCTTTGCATGTGTTGCTTTTGTTTTAGACCACTGATTTAGGATTTTTGATCCTGTAAAATCTGTTATATAGTTGTGAGAATGGTGTGGTACTGAGCAAAAAGAATATGGACAGTCCTGGTGAGTTCAGCTTCTTTCAGATGTACCAGTTGCTAACACAGGCAATCGGCATGTACACCAATACACCAATACAGTATAACATTAAAACCCCATGACTAATGCTGGGACCCAAACATTGCCAAAACAGCTCTGGCCTGAGGCATGGACTCCACAAGGTGTGCCGTGGTATCTAGCAGCAGATCCTTTTAGATCTTTTAAGTTGTGAGATTGGGCCTCCATGGAACAGCCAAGTTTGGATCTCAGGGATGCTTGTTCAAATTGAGATTGGAAAATTTGGAGGCCAAGTTAAGACCTCTTTGTCCTGCTCAACAGTTTTTGCGAGGGCGCTGACACATTTTTCTGTTGAAAGAGGCATCTGGCGTTAGAATGGCATTTCCGTATTGTGGTTTATATGGGTGTGAATAGTGTTTAGGTAGATGTCAAAGAATACTAGAACCCAGCAGGTTCCCAGCAGAACGTTGCCTAGAGCATTATTCTGCCTCAACTGGCTTGCCTTCTTCCCATAGTGCACTCCATATCTTCTACAGGTACGAACACACTGGCTGTCCACATGTGCTCTGCTTTCATCTGTGTTCACTTGTCAGCACAAGCATTCTAAGTGCTCTGACACATGCGGTCCCTTACACAGCAAACGGTAATGCAGTGTCTTGTGGCAGTGAGACGCCTGTAATGACAATTCAGCAACAAGCAAATGCGCCTCACCCAGGGCTGGACTGTGACAAAAAATCGGCGCGGGCTGGCGTTCACGATGTCGTTTGAGGTTTGGGGGGTGCTGACAGGATTCCGCCCCGGCCCAAATTTACCATCGGGCAAACCGGGCAATGCCTGGACTGGCTGGACTGGCATGCCGATTGCCAGTCCAGCCCTGGCCTCACCCGACACTGTCCAGGGTGCTGAAGGACCGGATGACAGCTTAGCGGTCCTTCAGCACCTGTGTTGTGGACAGACAAAAAGTACATGGCAGAAGGAGCTGATCACAAATGAGACGCACCTGGGCCTTCAACAAGGGGACTGCGTCGTATATAAGGGTGACACGGAGACACGAGGACAGAACACATGGGACTACTAACAGCCATTTACACTCTATTTCTCTTGCAGATTCTTCCGCTTCAGAACTGGATGCCAGTTTTAAATAAAAGCTCCAAGGTTTTGGTTGAATTGGTGTCTGTGTCCATATGTTCCCTGCTGGGCTGCGTCACAATACAGTCTGTAAAGGCATCATCTGTCTTAGCCAGCTAGAACTGTTTTAGCAGTTTGTGCTACAGTAGCTCTTCTGTGTTGGACCAGAAGAGCTAGCCTTTATTCCACACATGCATCAATGAGCTTTTGAGCTTATATGTCCCTGTCACTGCTTCATCTGTTGCCCTTTCTTGGACCACTTTTTGTAGATACTAACCACTGCATCCTCAGAACACCACTGTGGATTTGGAGATACTCTGACCCAGTTGTCTTGCCATCATAAATTTGCCCAAGAACCCAGATTCTTATGTTTGCCCATTTTTTTCTGCTTCAAACATGTCAACTTCAAGTCAGTTGGCCGATGATCAGTATATTCAGTATGGGCACCTCGGGAGCATCAGCACATGAGCCTAAGGCAGTCATGCCCATAATCTAAAGGTCTCCGAGGATTGTGCTGTGGAGCAGTGGCTCTGTGTTCCCTGGAGTGAAGGAGCTCCTTCCATTTCCATACAAAACAGCATAAATCATAAATAAATTACATGAGAACAAAATGCACACACACATACATTATATA
>JBBPCW010259092.1:0-12903 GCA_037974425.1 Phenacogrammus interruptus
ATAAACAAAGCCTTGTTTGTAAAATTGATGACTGAGTGTGTTCATTATATATTATATATTGGGTTGACATAGAATTGCGATTAATCGATTAATTTTTTCCCGGGTTTGCGATTAACTAGTTAATTTTAATTAATCGCTTTACAGCCCTAATGTTTACATTACATACACTTAAAATGTGCATTTAGAGAAAAAAAAAGGTCATTCTTTTTTTCAACCATTTTTTTTCAATAGGTGAAGGTTCTTTACTTGTTTATTTAAAAAAGATTCTCAAAAATAACTTTTCACGCCAAGGTTCCTTAACACTGTAGGACTGAACCTGTCATAGCCACTTTGTGTTAAAACTTCACAGCTGATTTAGATATCAACCAACTTACAATGTATTCAGTGGACATTTTTTCTTCCATTTTTATTGTCATTGCTTGGTAGCCAATCAGCACCATCCAGCAGATTTAAACAAATGAGGGATTTGGTCTTAGATTCCCTCGCACATTACGGTTATTTTGTTGTGGAAATGTGACAGCCAATATAGATAGAACAGGGATGAGGCTAGAGACGCTTGAGACATGTGAGAAATTTTATGTGGCTATATACAGCAAAATAGCAATACAAATCACCAGTAAGAGTAAACAACTGGAACTTAATATCCTACTGTCTATCTTAAATCAGTTATCAAGGTGTATTATATTCAGTTTTGTAAGTAAGAGCGGCACAGCTTTCAAAACATAGCTTTTTAAAACAGGACATTAAATAAAGCCTATATATAATTTCTTAATTAATACCTAATAAGGTTAGGACAACTGATACTAAAGATGCATCCTTAGGGGTACAAGTCCAGTGACAGTATTCGTACTCTCAGTGTTTGTGTGCATATTTATTTATGAGTGTAAAACTGGGGCATAGATAACACTTGATAATACAGTAAGATATGCCTGAGCTACAGTTGAACAGATAAATATACAATTATCCACACACGTCTAGGTTTAGATTCTCAAATGAGGTTCGTCTACACTCTAAGAGCTTATTCTGTGGCATCATTGAGGCACATTTATTTTTAATCATATAGCTACTCTCATGCACAAGAGCACTACAGAATACTGCATGATACTTACGAGGTAACCTGATGTGAACATTTAGCTTTCATGCAGCAAGAATGGCCCTCTCTACACTGCTTTTCCTGTCCTGCTGGCTCAGGAAGTCCACAGCCACCACACCTTTCCTGCCAAACGCATTCTTCTGGTAATTACATTTTTTCATAACCATCATTCAGTGCCTAATGTGGGTCCTACAAACCAAATCAAGCATAGTCTGTTGCCTTCAGTTGATCTCTAGCTGGAAAAGTGATGACTGATTGAGTCAGTCGAGAAAAGTTATTCTTCTAACTGGCCAAAACTGACTTTCTGCTCGGCTGGGGACGGATGGACAGTAAACAGTCTGTGCGGTTTCCTGTGGTGCTGGATTGCTCCATGAATGAACTGAAAGAACAAACCAAGAACAATACAAGAGAAAAGAGGAATGGAAACCACTAGAGAGACAGAAGGACCTCCATCAGACTTGCTGAAAAATGTGAACACAAAAACAGATCATAAACACACACATTAGGAATCTCAAATTGCTTGTGCATGAAATGAAAAAAACTCTATGAAGACACTGACAAAGAAAATATAGGAGTGACTTCAAGAAATAGGCCAATCCAAGTGAATAAATGAATCAATACATTTTTGTCAGTGTTTCTCAACTGCACTGTGTGGGCTTGGTTTGCCTGGTGTAATCTGAGAAATACTGAAACTTCTGATGGTTAGGATGCATAGCTGATGACTCATATCAGGTCTGATCAGGGGTCCTCCAGGGCTCTGGGGTGTTACAAAGAACCTTCTTTCACAGGTCACACTTCCAAGTCATACACCAAAAAGAGATCAGGCAAGGCTGATATTTAACACATGATTGACAATTTAGCCTATGCCCTTCAGCTTCCATCACTAATCAGGAAAGAGTAAGGAGTGCTGCTTTTCTCAAGCCAGTCAGGCAGGTAACTGGAAACTCCCTGATCCACTTCCTGTACCATTTCTTAATCAAACACTGCCTAAAGCAGTTTTGCTTTTGTCATAGTGATGATTTATTATGCTGCATTCTTATGAAACTCTCAGGAGTCAATAAGATGATTCAGTAAATAAGAGTATTTTTTGTACTATCATTCTACTCACCCTGCAAGAATTATTTACAAGCTTATCAGGGGAGTGTTTGAACACATGACACTCAGATGACCCTCAGACTGTGGGGTTTACTGCAGGCTGTACTATAAGATTACTTCAGAGGGAAACTATCCTTGAAGATCCTGTCACACCCACCAGACTGTGAGCTTCATCCCCACATTTCACCTTAATAATCCTTCCACCATTTCCAACTAGATTTTCATAACTTTGTTAGTGTCAGGACATAGCTACCGCAGGTCATACGCTCTGGATTATATAGTGGTTATACAAGCAAGACCTCCCTGTGCAGCCTTGGGTGTGTGCGGTAACCAAAACATTAGAAGAGAACAATTCAAGTGTCTCAGTCCCTCAACATTCAACGGGGCCCAGAGGAATGGCCTAAAACAACGCCTCAAGATGTTTATGAGCTGCCAACAGTGGAAATCCAGATCTATCAGGTGCCTTACAGGCATTTCCTTTGAACATGGGCCTGTTGCTAAGGTAAACATATCTGGAGGAACCACAGCTACAATAAAGGGCATTAATGCATCAAAAACAGTTAGACAAACATATGTGAGGACAGTCAAAATTGCCTTTAAAACACTTTTTTCCACGTCAGTTTTGGACACGATGTAACTATGGACAAAATGAAAATGGATCAGTCTGGAAAAACAGAAAACATAAATATTATGAGCCAGCTAAACCTGGGTGTGTTGTGCTTAAGTAAGTAACTCATCAGTAAAGAACTCAATATGAAAGTATTGTCATTTCTCCAAAGGGAGATTATGCTTGACCATAGGGGGACTGGGATTCTTCTAAGCAAACATGCTCCTTTTCTCTGAAAGGAGGAGTGAATTTGATAGCTCTGCTGGTTCACTCACAGGGGATATGAAGCACCATGACTCACCAGAACATCATAATCAAATAAACTATCTGGGATAAATCCAAGAAGGACAAGGATTCAGAGCTTCAGAACAATATAGTGGAATATCAACACCCACAACTCAAATGTTAAGAATTGATAAACATATTACCAAAAGTGGTGGGTGGACAGATGGTTTATAATTGTGCAATGGGAGAAAAAAGGCTTGTTGAAGCATTTGTAAAATAGTATTCTAATAGTATGCCTTAATTCAACACATTTTTTTCCAGTCACATTCCCCCAGTGAACTAGAGTTCCTGTGAAACATACATATATACTTAAGTCTAAAATGTCTATATGGACAAACAATTGCTTTAATATAAAAATGTTATAGCAAAGGTTATGAGTGCTATTTTAACTCATACACACAAGCAGTCAGTCCTTCTTTTGAATGAAATATAGTTAAGAAAGTTGCAGCTTATTCATAAGATGTTCCACCATTAGGCACAAGCCTCAAACTAACCATCAGTCTTAAAACAGTTTAATCATGACCTCTTAAATCTGCTCATAAGGTGTTGTATCAGTCACAATAACAGCACATTTCACAGAACTGTTAACCACACATACTACAGTGACACTGACTTAGACGTGGTATGTTTAAGTGTCTGTGTGCTGTACAGAATGCATCACACTGCTGAGCTGCTGGAGTTTTTAAACTGTCCAAGCTATTAGACATATCCAGCCAGAAGGCCCACCTTAGAGATGTAAAGTCACTGATGCTAGTTCATCTGACAATGCACAGTTTGTGATAGTTTGTCATAGTCTAGTTTTCTTCAGATTCTGGCAACAGGGTATTTTTGGCTGGTGGACTATTCTCAGCCCAACACTGAGGTGTTTAAAAATTTCAGCAGCTCTGCTGTTGCTGTACCATAACAGCGTAGTTGCTTTGCTGAGAATAATCCACCACCCAAATAATACCTGTTCATTGGTGGTCTGACCCATGAGCAGACTAAAAGGGTTTAACAAATGATGCAGGGTTACATATGTACTACACTCTGCAATGGTTAACTAAAAAGTGCACCTATCTGGTTAGGTGGAGCTGATCAAATGAACAATGAGTGTAGATGTACGTAAAAGTGACTTCTTGGTGTATAAGCAGAACTTTATACATGGGTTCACTAAGAAAAGAGTGTAGGTAAGAGACCAGTTCAAGTGCAAATGTGGGACAAACGGCAGAGCTTTCTTCATTTATCATTAACAGGATGTACTCTCTGGGCATTGCATGATAATGATTAACCCAAAGCAAAGCCTTTCATCCTTGCATTCAACTAGGGAAAGGCATCCATGCCTAAAACTCTGACTCAAGCTCCAAAACCACAGTAACTCCTGTGACTCAACTTTAGAGAGGGTTGCCAATAAGAACACCAGAAAATTTTATGATGTCAGAAAACTTGAGGATTTCTGCTGTATACTGTGTCAATAAGTTATTGCAGAGGAGATAAGAGGAATGAAAGACCTTTGTTCACTTGGATATTTGAGCCAGCAAGCAACTCACATCTACGAAGCTATGATGTCACTTAAGGGGGAAACTGTTGGCTGAAAGAAAGGTTTCAAAGCTCAAGGCTGAGTGAAAAAGCCCGAGATCAGATGAGACACACGCCAGGTGCTGCAACATAACCCATGCAGTCCTCATTCACTAGGGATATACTATTTCACAGCCACGTTTACAAAACTGTCTGCACTTTCATACGTTCAGTCAAGCACATGTGTGGTGAAACAGCTCCAGTGTGAAGGAAATGCTAACGTAAGTGAAGTTACAGGGCTAATTCCAGATAAACATTTTTGTGTGTATTTCTAAATGAAGGTGCTCATGTAATTAAACACAGGTCATTTGTAAGAGTCGCAATAATGCAGACCAGTGTTCACCCAGGTCATATTATTATTTCTTTAGGGTATTCTTCATTCTCAATATGTAGCATTTTGTTACCGGTAAAGTAATTTTGTCCATATTGTGCAGCCATATTCACAAATATAGTGCATGACAAGCTAAGCAACTGAATGTATTGAGGCTATATTTACAATTCAAGTCCTGAATAGCAGTAGAGACAGATATTGTCAGGTCTGTCAGATTAGAGGACCTGGACAATGCTGAGCCAGGTCTGTGCACTTCCATGCAACTCTGAGAGCCAAAGATTACTTTGATCTTTCAAAATCAGGAAGTGATAAGACCAACAAAGACTGAATCCAAAAGCAGAATAACATGTAGGCATCCCCAAGCATTATAGCAAACATCCCCTGAAAATGGAAAAAACTCAAACCCACTGAAAAACAAAGCTTAAAAAAGTCAGAAATTGAGGTCATGAGCCAATACAAAGTTTCAATTTGAGTGTTTCACTTTATACAATGCTTAAATCCACAGGGACTCTACACTGAGGCTTTGCATGACACCCTGCATGACAGCTTGTGCATCGTGATAATCCAGCACACAGTGAAACTTCACCAGGTCTCACTTCTCTTTTCTCCTCCAGTAACTTCAAAGGTCTACTGAGACACACACTGCAGGCTCTACTTGATGGTGGTAATTAGAGCTCTGCTTCAATAAACGATGTCCAGATGCTACATGCTACTCTGCGGCTCAACACATCACCACCACCGTGCCATCTCTGCCTGAGGAGTTCAACTTCACCATGATTGGAGCCACTGCACAAGTAGGGTGGGCCAGCAGCTGTCTATGGGGGTTTCCCAGTTTAGCATTAGACTTTCTACAAAGTCTCACAAACTTCAAAGACCAAAATTACACGGTCTTAGAACGATTCACGGTTTTAAATAGTTCTTAAGTAATCCAGGTTTCACCTCAGTTATGTGTCAGTGAGGCCCTACATCTGCAGAACACAGTAATAATAATCTACACACTAGGGTCAACATTTAAGCACTATCACAAAAATCTTGAATGTTAGTCTTCTATTTTGGTCCGTGAAAGGCCAATGCCCACAAAGTTTGAATAGAGATAAGAATTGCCTTAACACACGCTTGCCATGAAAGCGCATTTCTGTAACTTTGATGTAAGTTTACACGCATACACACACCTGGTCTATCAGCACACCCCACATCTGCTCCATGACGCACAAGGGCACTTTACAGACTAATCACATTAACTCGCTGCCTTCGCTTGACCAGGGATGAAACCCTGGCTGAAAACAAACCTGAAGGCAAACTGCAATGATGATACAATCAAATTCTCCAAACAAATGAATCCTTTATCTGGCCTTTGTGTTACATAACCACATTTTCTGCAGTCTCTATTATATTAACCCAGACAATCAAAAGAAAATCAAAACTTACCTGTCAAAGAACAACACTGAATCAAGCTCAGGATTTCTATTTTTAATTCTCTGATGATTTATTTTGGTACACTGCCGGATTTGGGACTGGTTCAGCTTGCTGAACTGTAGTTGCCCTGTGTCAGGGGAAATAACTTGTATTTTTTTCAGAACAAAAAAGCGAAACGGAACAAATAATAAGAAAAGGATGTGGATTTGTATGACACAGACAGCGTGCTAAGTGTGCTTTCTGTTCCACCCAGTGACCGTTGTAAATGTAAACATATGAACGCTTCAGGGGCTCTTCACTAAACAGCATCCTTCACAGGACTGGCAGCTCCTCTTTTACTTTAGTCAAATCTTTAACAGGCTCTGCTATATTACTGTAGCTTAGAGGACCAAGCAGACTCTCATAGAAAACTCAAATGTGAAGCTTTTAATTAGGCTCTCAAACAGTACAGAACTCTGGTAAAAGCTACTCATAAATTTCAAAAGGGTGTGCCAAGTTTCTTTCTCAAGCCACATTTCTTTCTATTCTGGGACTACTAACAAAGTGGGACAAATCTCCCCTACATTACTGTGTCTTGCTGGACACTGCTGGACCAGTATGGCCTAAAGTTTTCCTTCCAACCAAGCTGGAGTGTTTTCACCAGTTGTTTGAAGCCTAAGACCCACACGATAAACTTTGTAGAAAAGATGGGTTGACCACTGCTTTAGATACTGTTTTTTAAAACCACATAAAGCCTTTTGTCTACAAGCTTCCCAACCGATTTGATGTGCGTCACTTCAAACCACTCAATGACCGTAGATCCACAATTGATTTCTGCGAATAGTAACACTATAAACGTTCAGGCCGTCTGCAGTCACGAATAAGATTTTTGGCTCCCGCTTTTTATGCATATCTACTAACAGGCCATCTGAGAGGAGAGTACAGAAAAAAACTACTGTACAACTAATCAGAGTCCATCATGAGTGGGGTGACCCTGAAGACAGGAATGAGAGTTCAATGTCGTGTGAAAAAGGTGATGCGCGTTTATATGCTTCAGTTGGCTGACCTGAAAAGTCTCAAGGACAAATGATGTCATCTACAAAGCAATCAAGTACTGGCACGTGAGTAATCACACATACACAGAGCGAGACACTGACAAACAGTGAGAAAGAGCAAGAGAATCCACTCACACGGGCAGAGCAGTATATGTCTGTAATAGTAGGGGTGGACAATATAAAATAATATATGTATCTTTATTGTGATAAACTGTGGCATCTTTTGTCTGGTACAAAGTCAAATTTTGGATCTAAACATCTAAAAAAAATCTAAATATCATGATAGTGTATCATAAAATTGGCAATATTACACTCTAGATAAAAGCAAGTCATGATACTATAACTTGCCATCTCCAGACTGTACAGTCCAGACATGGCAAGTATAAACACAGAGTTGGTGATTTGATTTAATTTAATTTAATTTCCGTCAGAGTCTAGGTCTTAGACACAGACTGAAAATCAGAGAGAAAGCTTTGGTTCTGCTGTTGAGGCTAGTCTAGTAACACAGAGCTGAACGTTCTTTCCAGTGCTTTCCAATGTGAAAAACTATTCTGTATATAAGTCGGGTTAACACTATGTGTTAATCAGCAAATGTGTCTAAACTTGGATGGGTGCATCATTCAGTATATCTACTACCAATAGGTGACAGTTTTCTTCACTAATGTGCAGTTTATGCATGATAAAGTAACAGTTAATTTTTATATTTGATTTCTGTAGCATTTGAATGGTTTGACATTGATTAAGAAATTGAACAAAACCTGTGATCTTCATGTAATCATAAAAATATTTTTGCTGCCCTGATTTTATCCAATAAACGTTTGGTTTACAAATACAATTGGGGATTTTGCCTTAACATCACTTCGATGCCCTGATACTGTGATTCTACTTTTGGCGTTGGTAGACTCCCCGAACGACGAGGAGGTCAACATTATCTACAAACTGCACAACTGATACTCTCTCTCTCTAACTGTACAGACAAAAACAGAATGGTGTTCTGTCCTTCCTGCTGGGGAAAGACTGTCAGTGCTAAGACTGCGTCATCTGTTCTTGCAGGCGGTTAATGGAAAGCGGCTGCAGCTGTTGATTTTGGAGCGCCGTCATGAAAAAAAAACAAACACACAAAAAATGGCACAGCAGTGTTTGCACAAAAGAATTTGCGTCTTGGCTTCTGTACAGCTTCCCTGAGCAAAACCACATTATAAGCAAGTAGAATAAGCTGGACATCTTTCCACTGTAATCAAACAAACGAGCCAGGTCTGCTAGGACAGTGGGGACAGACATAGTCATCTGGCAAAGCATGAAGGAGCGTGGGCCGTCGATTTACGCTCCTGCTGTTCTGCCTCTGCAGCTGTTTCCCAGGGTCATCACTTCTGTGGCTTCTATTTAAATCAACACCACTGAGGTGAGAGAACAGATAAGGCACAGGACATATCTGCGGCACCTGATAGAGACAGACAATCCACAAAGCCAAACACTGACCATAAAACACACATACAGTACCATACAAATGTCTTAGGGTCATGTGCTAACTGTATAAAGCCATTCATTTGAGTACCCCCATTCCAAGTTTAGCATCCAAAACTTGCATTTGTATAGTTTAAAAGACTACTGCAGAAAAATCTAGAAATATTTTTTTAAATAGTTTAAAACATCTACATTAGAGAAGACTTCATGTTGGTTGATTTTTGAATAAAGGAACAGAACAACCCCAACATTATTAAATTATGAATGATGAAGTCTATCTGCATTTCACACAACAGGCTGACTCTGCTGGTGCTGATTTGTCTGGTGATGAAACAGTGTTATTGGGGGCACTAAATGAAGCAACAGGAAGTGAGCTGAGGTAATCCTTCTGCTGGGGGAGCTGACTTAAGAGCTTTTAGCCATTGGTGCGGTCCAGACTGTACCAGGCAGATAAGACACACCAAGAAAACCTAGAGACCTACACTACCACACATTTATAAGAGTTGCACAATTTCTGCAATAGACAATTGGTCCAAAAGTGTGTTTCTGTAAGCTTTCGTATAATCCAAAATATTAATATTTTTGACAGTCTTTAACCATATCACAACACTCAGAAATGCACTATTGGCCCATATGTAAAACTTATATAAATATTTGACTCAATTTTCACATTATTTGAAAGTTTCAGTTGGCTTCTATAGTGTTCTAATATCTAATAACAAGTAGACAAATAGAAACAGACCAAAGTCACTTAATCATTCATAATACATTCAGAGCTAAGAACATTTTTTTAACTTCTGACATATGAGGCTTTGTTACAAAAGCAATGATATCTTGCTATTCACAACACAAATATGTAAGTATTTTGTCCATGTCATGCAGCCCTAACACTGAAGAATAATCATATATGACCAAATCTATCCGTACAGAAATGATGGTTATATCTTGTCCATTGCAGGAGCTTTCCATGAGAAACCCCCTGGCATTTCTAACACAATGGAAGCGACTGATAAGTGTGGGGGTGTTGAGATTATGAATGCCTGCTGGCCTACAATATTCTCACAGCTCTCCTTTCTCACTCACACACACTATGGAAAAACTGCATGGAGGCCATATTCAAATTACAGAAAGACAGACACTCCACAGAGTCTTACTACAGGCATGCACACTGCATAAATCTGCCTCATGAATGCAGTACAGTTGTCTCTAAGAAGGGAATACTGAAGTCAGCCAGCTACAATATGGGTTATGGGGGAGAAAAAAATCATTTTTGATCTACACAACAACAAACCAGCACTGATTAGACGAATCCAATCTGATCTACTTCATCATGTAAAATCCAAGATGTGGGGATAAGCCTAACGACCATTTACAAGCAAATGAGTCCTTCATGCAGGTCATGCAGTGTTATTTAGTTGCCTTCCTTTAAAGTGATGACAAAACTCAGCAAAATACAGTGGTTGTCCAGAAATATAAGATCTGTATAAACAGGTTGCGGAGGGGTTGAAGCAGTTAGATGATAAAATGAAGCAGCATGGTGCTGACAGCCGGGGGGTGAGGGGATGTGTTTAATATACAAAACTTATACTGTGTTTTTTTATAAAGACTTTACTCATGTACAGCCACTTTATCTAAAAGACTGGCCTGCACATTACCTGGAAGTCACATACTGGTTGCAATACGAAAACTTGTATATATTTATACGGTAAGAACCTGGTCTTATTATTGATTATACCCTCCTGTAAGCTGTGAATTTAGATAGATAGATGACAGATAGATGGACAGACAGATAGATAGATAGATGGATAGATAGATATAATTTATTCATCCCCATGGGGAAATTTCAAGAGTTGCTGCCACGTGCGTGGCACCTTCAAAGTAAGAAATACAATACATAAGGAAAGAGATAGAGGAGAATAAGAGCCCCTCCCAAACCGTCCTTCATTGGGGCAGTTTGGGAACAGGGAAATAAACACCTCGGCAACAAAGCACATAGACACATATATAAGGTGGGGGTCTAATCTGCCTATTTAACCATACTGCACACTCTCCCCCATGTACTGAGGACACGTATGATCAACACATTCATTTAATGTGTCGATTGTGTTTTATTAGTGTTTACTGGCATATTGCTTACTTATTTTTCACATTACACAGTCCTGTATGTTATTTGCACTATGTATATGTGTACACTGCTGATCTTGAGCTTTGTCCTTTCATCTCTGTACACTTCTTTATGGTTGAGATGACAAGAGTTCACTTCAACTTTGATTAATCTTTACAGGTGCTCTGACTGTTCTAAAATAAATAAACAGTTTGTGCTAACATTTAGCAGTTTTTCTTACATGTAATTTCAGGATACTTGAATTCAATAAAACAGATTCACAGTTGTTTTGTTTAATTTCCATAGTCTCTTGTGATTTTATATGACAATAAATGAAGTGACTAAACTGAGAAATAAAAAGACAAATTTGAGTTTGGGCAACAGCACAGAATCAAATGAAAGACATCATGTCATGTATAGACATCAATGAGTTAAGAAGCATTGTAAAAGTAACCTATACTTTCTGAATGTGCGTGTGTTTGTAGACAGCAGTGTCCCAGAAGTCACACATGAGATTATCTTAATACCATTAATATAAGCTGGACATAGCATTAACAGACTGTCCAACTGTCTGGGGTTTCGATGCATCTGGTCTGCAACAGGTCCTTGGGTGGAATTTCAGTCTATAAACTGACAGGACAGAAAGAAGACCTAATAAACTGAATGTCCTGCATGAAGGACTCATCTTTTGAATGGCTGTTTGGCTTGTCTGCCTTTCTATATGGGAAAATTTATTTGGAGAAATTTATTTGTATTTGGACCTGATGTTTATCTGTGTTGGATAGTGTTATTACTGTAACCAACCAGTTTGGGCTTACAGGCTAGCTGAAATAATTATATACTGGTGTGACATAGATGTTGAATCCACAGCTAGGCAACTGATATTTATATTAACCCCAGAGAAAATAAAAGGTATTGAAGAAACGTTTGGTTTATCAGTTTACAGTACTGATAGATGGTGCAGCGAACAGCACTGTGTGCTGAATGTAATGTAAACCTGGCAAACTGCCTAAACGGCGCAAAGTAGGCTGCTAAAGGCAAAACAAGACATTAAAATAAATTCACGTTGTATGACCATGTAGCTGCATGAAAACTATATCTAAAATGAGTGAAAATGTTCTGGTTCTACCTTTTGCTCTGCGAGTTTCCCTGAAGGTTTCTTGAAAAAGGAAGTTCTGGCCGTGAAAAAATACTCTTCGGAGTCCTCTTCCAGACTACTGTAACCACTGCTCATGGTGCTCGTCCACGTCATTTGAAGGGGAGAAAACTCCAGTATTCAAGTTGTGCCACATTAATTAAAATAAACGTAAAATAACTAGAAAACGTTTCAGTCCGCTTGGAGTTAAAAGTTCAGTGAATTGAGCACGGTCAGCCCACGTTAGCCGGGCAGGGCTGAAGATATCTCCACGAACACCAAACTAACTCCAGCGAAATAAATCTTCAAAAAAGCTAAAAACTCCCCTCCGCCTGGTAGTTTCTGTCTGTCCTTGGCGTGAAAAGCTTACAAGACCAGAAACGATTCACTCAAAGCCCCCAAAACTTTTCTCAAACAGGGTTACAGACCGGCTCATTATCAGAACTTCTCTCTCCAACTGCCCGCTGAACCACACTGTTGAGGAGACTCTACTGTAGGACACACCCACAACACACGCACGCACGCGCACACACGCACGTATAAGGTCCCCAGCATGATCACCTTTAGGTAGTGGTGTGCGATACCACAAAATTTGGTATCGATCCGATACCAAGGAAATACAGAGCCAGTATAGGTGGATGCATCATCAAATTGCTAAATCTGAATGAATTTGCCTGTCCTTTAAGTGTTTTTGTGATTATTCCTTTCAATTATTAATTCATTAAAACCCAGGACAGAATTTGAGCAAAGTTATGAATAGAAATATACTTTATTATCATAATAAC
>JBBPCW010259105.1:0-12902 GCA_037974425.1 Phenacogrammus interruptus
ATGCCATTTAAGGCCTTAATTTTCGCAAAATCAATTTAATGACTTTTAATGCTTTTTAATGCCCCGCGGAAACCCTGCTTATATATTAATTTAGTCATTCATATTCATCTAGTAAGCAAGACCAGTGTATGAAAAGAAACAGAAGGAAACAAAAGACACACTTGACACTTGAAGGTGAAGATCTTCTGTTTCCCCACACCTCCCTTACACAGTCAGGTAAAGTTCAGCACACTTACCTGCAGAAAAAAAAGAGAGAGAGAAGAAAAATTAATTAAATTAATATAATTAAACAGTGCAGGATTGAACAGTTTACCTTCAGACAATTTCTGCATTTCCAGTAGCCATATAGGATACAGCGGAGCATACATTTTCAAGACAAAATGATTTAGCCTCAAGATTTCATTCCTGTAAGCTTTCTGCTTTCATCAGCCCATTTAGAGCTACTCCTACTTTCCAAAGCCAAACACTGAAAACAAGAATCAATAGCACTTGAACAAACTGCAATCTTAAGACATTTGAAGTTCATGCTTTCACTCTGTTCATAAACAGAAACGCATTCACATGATTCTACAAATCAGTCTCAGATCTATTCCACTAACTGCTGTGTCCTAATTGCAGTCTGTAGTGAGCTGTAGTGAGCTGTAGTGAGCTCTTTCTAGACTCTATGTTACACAGTACCAGAAAGTGCAGATTTTTTAAGTAAGTGAGATGTCTTAGTGTGGAGAACTTAGTGTGGAAGTAGAACGAACCTCCACCAGCTCCCACAAGGACTCATACATATAGGACATCAATATTATGAAAAGGATCTTTGTACTTTAAAGGATTCGTCAGATGTCTCTTTTTCAAAAGTAGAGAAAATCTAGGTTCTAGAAGGAACCCATTCATTCCTGTAGGACCTCAACATTATGTGAAGGTTCTTTGCACATTCAAAATATGTTCACACTCTTTTTCAAATACGGTTCTTTAGAAAACTGAATGTAGCATTTTCTTTTGAGGGTAGCATTTCTGGAGGAAAGGAACAGGGTCAGGTGATTTGGAACAAACCTGTAGCTAGAGATAGAGAGATTTAAAGAGTTTAAAGAGTAAATATCTTCATTTTCCATTTTCACTGGGAGGTATTTGGCATGGTCCTATATAAGCCATTGCTTTTCCCAAATCACCTTTGAAGAACCTCATGCCAACACCCCATATGTTTTTTATGTATGTACCCTGGTTTGACTATTTACACTTGCATAGACTTTGAGTCCAGCTACTTTATAAACTGTTAAGTAAATCTGACTCTACTACATTTCTGTAATAACTACATTTCTGTACAAAACTTTGGTCTCATCTGTCAAATAGATTTGAACACATCCTAAATGTGGCATTCTTCTACAATGTTTAGTTTCCAGTTTCTATTTTTTTTAAAAATATTTTTGTTTAGCATTTTGTTTAAAGCATTTAATGTAAATGTTTAGCACACTGTTGCCACTTTTAGTTTAAATTACGCCAATATGTCAAATTAATTGAGAAAACAGCAATTGTGCATTAAATGCGCAGAAGTGTATATGTGTACATTTTTTTTACACATCAACAATATATATAATGAAGTGAATCTCCCAAATTTCTGCTGCAAAATAAATAATAAGTATGTGGATCATAAGAACATTATAGAGAATTGTACAGCAGTTTTAAATAAAATAATAGATGCCATACTGCTCCTACACTTACTATTACAAAAGATGACCATTTGTATCACATGGACATCATCAAGCATTACAAGGTACTTTTTAAAGGGGATCATTGAACCTATATTGCTCCCTACTCTTTCTATAGTGTACTACAGTGAGTCAGATCATAATCAACATCCTCAGATTTTTTGACTAATCACTGTAGCGCTTAAAGTACTACACACAACACTAACATTGAAGACAATGTATTACATTCAATTTATTCATGTAATAAACAAATATACCTCATAGTATATAGTATATATATAACATAGCTGTAAGACACTCCAACCTCTAAAGTGAGCATTAACTAATTATGGACTAATTGTGGACTTTTTTGGACTATAATAAAGCAACAGTTATCATATCCCACCTTCGCTTCAGATACAGTGATTTGTTCCTTCTCTGCCTCCAGTTCTCTCTTCACTGACAGACGAATGCTAGATATTGCTTCCCTCTAGGTTTTATCTCATCATCCTTCATTTGAAAAAAGCTGTCTGGAACATTGCGATTTTTCTTTTAAAACAAGAAAACTGACAAGATTGAACTGTGTCTTGTGAACAGCAACACTTCAGACACACTGAGAATAAAAACCTATGATAAATTTCCAACACCGTTTTGAACTTCTCTCAGGAAATTCAAACTTTGAATTCTCTTACATTTTCAGTGGGAGCCTTTTTGGATTACTAGCAGTGAGCAGCGATGAGCTGATGGCAAAGAGTGAAAAAAGCATTAGCGAAAAACCATCCTCCTGTGTGATGGAGAGGATAGGAGATGGACACTTGAATCAGACAGTGAGGTAAAAGGACGTTGGATCTGTTGCTGGTAGGTCAGAAAAGAGCCACCATCTGTGCGTTCATCCAGTTCATGGCAAAATCAGTACCGGCAGCGTTTCAACCATAATCTTCTCTGCAGTAAGTGGTCACTGCTGAACTACTGACTCTCACAAGTGGGCTGGAGAAACAGCACTAACAGTGAAGCCATTTAATGTGGAAACCCTACAAAGCTATTAGCAAGAAAGAGGTATGAGGGATGAAAACAAGTCCCCTGAGGTAATTAAGTGTATCAACCTGCAACAAATGACTAAAGAAATATCTTCATGTGTGAATAGTGCAAGATCAGACAGATAATCAGGGATTAGCAAAAGAAGAAAATCACAGTTTTCCCAACTTTATTTTTCAAGTACACTCAATTTATAACATTTACATTAGGTAGAACAACATCAAAGGGAGTACTGAACTTTAGAATACTGAACTGCTGGCCATGCTACATTAAGAAGCTTTAAATTACACAAAATCCCACCACACTAAAATACTGTAATTAAAAATAACCTGGTCGCCTTTAGATGTCTTTTAAAACTGTTGTAGTAAGTCACAAGAACAACAAACACTGCTTCATAAAAATGTAGTTACTTGGCTGAATTAAAATGAAACTGAATTTATAGTAGTAAAAATCGTTTCCTATTCTTTTAACTCATTATCTGAAGTTCATTGGACAAAATATTTCAAGGCAGACCATACCCTTACATTTTAAGTTTTTGAACCAATCTAAGCAAAACCATTTTAGTAGTGCATAGTGAATACTTATCCACATTCTCTATGCATAGTCAGAAGGTTCAATACTGCAGCAGTCCGAAATAAATTATGTCTGCTTTACCAGAATGCATCGGTGTGAAACCTAATGCAGCACCACTGAAGCGTCCTTCCAGACAGCCTGCCTTAACTGCTCCCAGATCAGGTTTCTGAAGGACGTTCAGAGACACAGACTCATATCTTATCCCTCAGACTTGATGTTTTACTGGAAAACTCCCCGAGGCCTGTTTTCTGTAAGAATATCAGCAGAATCTATCCAAATTTAGTCACTTCACTAAACACAAAGCAAAAATTGTTTTTTATGAGACATTCCTTGAACGTAAAGGTGTGTGTTTTAGCATGGAGGGAGACCCAGATTAGGATCTTGAAGGTCAATATAAGCATATAGATACATTTATAGCACTGCCCAGGTAGATCAGCATGAGTCCTTCCACAGAATGTCAGCGGTGTCCCCAGCATGCCGGCCTAAAAGGTCATCTGATTTAGATGAACAGGAACTTGTCCACATGTCGACATCCATTTTTTTAAAAAATCTATAGATAAGATTTAATACAATTTAATCATGTTGCTGAGGGGGCTAGCCCTCAGTCCTGAGCTTCTTTAGAGCATGGAGCAGACAAGGAGCCAGGGATCCATGCTAGATACGACTTTATTTACAAAATGAAAACAAGGAACAGAAACAGGCACGAGGGCCGCTGGATACATGAACGAGAAGCAGAACAGGATAATAAAGTGTAACTGAGGCGTAATGAGGTGATGGACAGATCACTAGTGCAAACACAAACAGAACTTAAATACAGGCCCTCATCAGAATCAAAACACAAGACAGGTGGAAACTAAGAACACGTGACACAAGCAGAACATGAAATCAAAATAAAAGTCCCCCAAAACACAGAACAGAAACAACGTCCAAAAACTGAAAAGCAGCGGCCTCTAAACGACCGAACCGTGACAGTTGAACACAATTCTGAAGTAGGCCTGCTCTTGGAGGTGGAAAATGCATTGCTCCATCATTGAACAATGACCAAAACAATATAAGCTCAATTTTTAATAAACAATTATCGAGTCAGAAGCAAGTCTGGAGTCTTGACATGCTAGCACTAATTCAAGTCCCAAGTCAGTACAAGCAAATCCAAAGTCCTGCAATTAAAACAAACTCAATGCCATTTCAACAATGAACACACATATGATAGAAAAAGTCATTTAAATTATAGGACGTTAGTAGGATATGGTAGTATATCAAACTAATGCATTATTTATAAATCAATAGCAACTTGTTTTTACCGTTTTTTCTTTTGAAATGACAGGATCTATAATACACTGGGAACACAGTACAGGGCCTTGCCAGGCCAAAACAAAAATCAGCTTAAAAAGATTTGTTCTCAGTTTAACTTCATTCAACTAACCCATTTCACACCGCCACAAAAACCTTTGAGATCTTGACCAGGCACCTACAGGAAAAAGCTGGAGCAAAAGCTGCAGCACAACACCACCAGAGATGTGTGGAGCAGCATGAAAACAATCACAGGCTTCAAGTTTAGCAGTGGATGAAGGAGAAGCTGAGAGGGCCAATAAGTTCAACCTGTTTTTTAAAGTGTTTGACAATAGGTCTCAACCCAGTGCCCCCTCCAGCTCCAGCATGACCCTCTCTGCACCCAACAGTATTCCTGTCTTCCTCCATCAGAGCATCGAGGCTCTCCATCCTACCTCTCTACTTCTTTCACCATCTTACCTGTTGGACCTCCAAACCCTCCCCTGCCAAATGTCTCTGACAGCCACAGACCATCCATCATTATCACTGAGGACGAAATGAGGAGAGAACTAAGCTGACTCCATCCTGCTAAGGCATTTTCACTCCATTTTCAGAAGCTCAAAAGTTGTAAACATAGTATAATACTATAATAGTAATCCCATGTACTGCTTTAATAATATGAAATGAAATTAGTATGAAATTTCTTTCTTGTCAATGACTGCCTAAAGTCAGAACCCATGGACGTCACCACATGTGTAGTGCTTTGTCCTGCGCTTTGCATCTCTGTAATCTTCCACTTTAGTTTTTCTTTAGTGGTCTCCCAGGCCTTTTGGTGTCTAAGCTCACCCATGAATTCCTTCTTTTAAACAATGTACCTATTCTATTATTTGGGCACTCCTAAAGTTTTTAGCTAGTTATTTTTTTTCCAACGTAATGATGGCCTTCCATTGCACTGACACCTTTTTAGACCTCATATTGAGTTCAGTCAACTTTTGAGCCATATGATATTGTATGTTACATGCTATATGATAGGATACCCATGGTATGACACCATATGATATGTTCCCATATGTTATCATTTCATATATGATATGGTTTTAATGTCATCACGGTCTGTTACCATTTGCTTGCTGAAGACCTGTTCACGACTCATTTTCTTCATTTTATCTACATTTCATTTAAAAAAAGCCTCCTAGATAAGACATCTATTAAGTTTTTGATCATCATTCATTTAGACAACAGAAAAGTTCTAGAATGCTGTCAATTTTAAATCAAGAAAAATGTTGATCTGTAAAATGTAGAACAAATATTCCAGATTTTAAACTAATTCTAGGTTACCATTTAAATAGACGAAAATTTTGACAATAACCATGTTAAGGCATTTGAACAGTTTCCTCCCTCTCGTCTTCCTGCTGTAAGATTTGGCTGGCACTAGAATAGTGAGGCATTGGCTTACTGTACAAACATCACCTACATGAAAAGGTCATCAGAGTGTAACCTTAATGAACTGTGTTCTCATCTCTATCATCAACATCTGACATAATAAGATAATTAGACGAACTAGGGACATTCCGACAACAATAGTTATCAAGTGAAGGTGACTAAGCATAGCCCAACCTACGCATAGGTTACAGATCTATTTAGAAAACCTCTCATATTCACCTACACTCATACTGGGGGAAAAAAGGAACCACTCAGAGAGATGATGGGAAAGTGCTGATTCTGTTTATGACACCTATCTGAGCAGCTGGACTGAGGGAGAACTCTCCAGCTGACAGCACATCCTTCACATAACCACTCTCAGCATTAATGTGCAATCTGGGGCCGATTGCATGCTGAAGGAGTCCTGAGCAAGCACCCATTAACAGTCTCAATACCCATTGGCAGGGCCACAGTAAACAGCAGGCTTTGACGATGCCCGTTCATCAAATCCAATGTCAAAAAAAAAAAAACACAATGCATTTACGTGTATTTCCCTCAGTTTAGCCCCATCCATTCAGGAGGCATGGATTCCGTTTGACACAACAACAAACAGCCAATCAGAACAGAAATCATTTTCAGATTAATTTGTTTATTCATTCATTTGACCATATGGCCATGTTGATGTACTGTGAGCACTCCTTGGATATCCAGCAGTAAAAGTTAATAATAACTGTACCTCTAACTTGATCTCAGAACATACAGTAAAAGTTGAACAGAGGGGATCATTCAAGCAGGGTCATAAACCCGCACCCAGACCATTCTGCAATGACTATTTGAAAAGCAACCGGCATATTAAAAAAAAAAAAACGCAAACTTTTAAAGGTCATTGTTCAACCAGATAGCAACCGCTGGCAGCTCACACTTAGATAAAAGCAAATTATGAAGACACAGGTCTAATAAAAGACTAATTTGCCAATGCTGTGCTAATGGAAGTGATGTTTATCAATGTCATGCCACCACTTATCACAAGAAAACCTAACTTCAAGTTTGTACAAAAAAGTAATTCCTTTAGTGGGAAATACACACCAGAACAGGCAAAAAATGAACATGTACTGAGAGCACAGACTGAAATGATCAAGGGCTATAACACACCAATGGGGCCACTACAGAAGCTAATACCTAAAAAGAAAACCAACTAAACTGAGGGAAAATACAACCGCAGAAAGCATAAACCCAATGCTGAAGATAAGACGAAGGAATAAGCCTTTCCTAATCCTAGAGCCGAATGCTAATGATAATGCCAACAAACAAAAACAACACAGGAGCAAGTAAAGCACAACCAAAGAACAGGAGCAGGACAACAAGACAAAAAAAGCACAGAGAGGATGTCACGGTTCGGCCAGTGGCCGGTGAGGGCCACTGCTTTTCTGTTGTGTTTCAGTTCTGTTTTTGCTCGGGTTTTTGGGGTCTTTTATTTTGACGTTCTTGTCTGTTTGGTTCTGTTGTCACGGGTCTTGGTTTCATCTGTTTTCTGTTCATGTGTCACGTGTTTCTTAGGTTCCACCTGTCTTGTGTTTTGTTTCTGCTTAGGTTCTGTATTTAGGTTCCATTTGGTGTGTCACACACCATCTGTCCATCACCTCATTTACTCCACGTTTGTCCTGATTCCGGTTCTCGTTCATGTATCTAGCGTCCCTCGTGCCTGTTTCTGTTCTTTTGTTTTTCTTAATAAACTCACTAGCATGGATCCCTGGTCTTCGTCCTGTTCTGTGCTCCGAGGTAGCTCACAGCTGAGGAGGGCTAGCCCCCTCAGTCGTGACAGAGAAATTGCATCCCATGAAGATCTTTGGTCTGAAAGATCTTTAATCATTAACACTGCTGTTTCTTCATCACTTAGCTCCGCTCCACTACTTCAAATCCTATTCCAATCCTCTAGAAACTGTGTGCCCCTATTCAATAAGAATCGGCTAAAAAAAAAAATCAGTGTTCATGGTGTCACCTAAACGGAGGTACCACAAAAACACAAAGTCTTTTTCTTGTAGTCTTTCCTACTGATCAAACGCTAGAAAGATACAGGAGAACTATTTTACTTCAGTTAAAAAAACATCATTGCATCCCTTCGGCTACCATTCTCTATGGAGATGAGCAACATCAGGAACGCCTGGAAAAGTAATAAAACACCAAAGCCAAAAACTGGATAAGTTCTTGGCATAGTGGGATGCCCAGAATGAAGCATGGTAGCATCTGAACCTGAATAAGTTGCCCAACATGGTGAAACATCCATCAAAACCTGAGAGAAGCCTCCTAAACTGTTCAGAGACTACCACAAATGAGAACTCATTTGGTCTGCACCTGGACTTAAAAGATCATTTTTTGAAAACTTTTTCTAGGGGATACAAAATGTCCCTTAACCAAGATCTTCTTGCTCCTCCAAAAGACAAAACACACACTGAGCCAGGCTGGAGATTTCCCCTAGCTCCTGGCTCTATCTACAGCAGAGTTTTTTAGACCAACAACCAGCTTTCAAACATATTCGTCTCTTATTAAGAGTGCTAATTGGCATCAGTGCCTTGTAGTGCAGTGAACCAAAGCACCGATTCTGAAATGCCTGACCCCATAATAATTACATAGTTTTCCAGGATTTATCTCATTACTGTGCATAAAGGTTCTTCAGTAGCATTAATGCAGAGGTTTGCAAGACAGGAGGGTCATACTGCTAGTCATCACCAACACACTGGCCCTGTCACATGCCAGATTCTGCAGGATTGCCCTATTCATGTAGTGTCACTAATACTAAGTACCTCTCTTTCCTAGCACTCCCACTGCTTTGCTGCAGTTTTCAAATAATATAAAAGGAACAAATGGGCTCAGGACAATGAGAAAACGTCAATGTGAAGCCCAGCTGTCCCTCACCTCGCTTGAGTCTGGAAGCAATGACCTATTTAGCAAATGGATACACACCAAAGAGAGAGAGTTCAAATCAATGGTGTTCAAATGAGTCTGAAAGAACACTAATTTCAGGGATGTGATGTGAGGGGAAAAAAAGCCAGTAATTATGCACATCAATTCAACAGCATCACCCGTATCTCAATTGTAGACCTCTGATACATTTGCTTCAGCGCTCGTTTGTAAACACAGCTTGGAGAGGGAAACACTGTTCTGGCACACTAGTGGAAGAACCCATTTCACTTGATGGAACACATTTTCCTCTCACCGCAGCCAAAATAAGGATAATCAAAAAGTCTGTTAGATGGTGGAACCAAGCAGCTGCTTGTTCAGCGAAAGCCTAGCCAAACTCAGTTTAGTCATTAATTTCTGCAAATCCACAAAGCCTCAGCTCTGCACACTGTGGTTAGTGTTCTCGGTGATTTGGTTTTGGTTTTCAGGAGCAAAAATTTTGTTGAACTATAACAACAGCTCATACAATAATCTTCAACTTCAATTTCAATTTTGTCTAAGATCATATATTATAAGAATTTTTTTATAAACTAATGAAAAACAATTAATAAATCAAGTTGGCTCTAGCCCTCGGGTGGGTGTAATTGAATATTGCAATCATTTAAATCAAGTGACCATTGTATGGAAACTGTACTTGCTTTCTCTTTGGAGTGTATCACTCGAAAAGATCACTTTTTTAAAATCCACTTAATTATGGGCTATAAAAACAGAACCTGATCAGCTAGGTAATTACACTTGTTTGAAGTTTGAACCCTGTGCAGTTAGTGAGTGGAGCTACACACAGTTGGTGGGGGGATATGCAGTTTATGTAAAGTTGTAATTAAGTTAAGGCACACAGCAAGTTATATTGCAGCATGTTGTGTACAATTTTCAAAACTTCAAAATTGTCTGAGGACTTTGCAAGTGGCGTGATCTGTCTGTTAAAAGGCTCTTAATACATTCCTCCTGTCTCCTGCTATTCATTCAGAAACAGTCAAGAAGCTTTCACCAGTAATCCTGTCGCTCTGGCTGACTGTAATCCCAGTGTATAATACTCTCCCAGTCAGAGAGTATTTTTCCCCCTTGTAACTCTATTGTTGTTTTTTTGCAATTCTGTATGAGGCACGAATTTAAATTATGAATAATTTCTGGATAACAGGCCTGTTTGTTTATTCCTATCTCTTCACCAGCAACCCAAAGCTCCATGTGTAAAATCCGGTGCATTTAATGCCCTGGTTTCATGGAATTTTTATTATGTCTATGGCCACTGCATGTGGCTGCGGGGCCTCCTAACTGCACTAATCTTTGCTGGCATGGTTATGCGACGCATCAACTATGTGTGGGTGGCCCCCAAACCGAGTTCCATGATGGGGCTTTGATTGGTGTTAGACTGATGGGTGCCTTCTGAGAGACTCGCCAGCTTTTTCCAATACCACTTATGATCCACTGCATGGCTGGTTTGTGTAGGCCCTTTTGTCAGAGGGGTGTTCAGTTGACCCTTGGCCATGGGTCAGTGTAGACACTGTAGGTATTCCTGTTAAATACGTGTACTCTGTAAGGGCTGTGGCCCATCTGATCTAGCCTGTTTGATGCTGATCTGTATCTGAAACGATTCTATATGTCTGTAAAGGCTGTTGTCACCGTAGAGGCTCATTCCTCCATCTAGTCACTGCTGTTACACCAGGATAACTGTTCCACAGGGACATACTGGCACACAAAATAAATATGTCATCATGACACATGCTCGAAGAAACACTGTTGTGATGTATGAAGCTCAGCCAAGTTTGTGCTGTTGTTTTCAGCATTCTAACACCTCCCCCTCACCCAGCTGCCACACCGCAACACACAGCATGTCGGTAGATATCACCTGTTCTACAGAAGACAAGTGTTTCTGCAGCTGAAGTTACTACTGAAACAAGTATCCAGGTCTATTTTGGTTTTGCTATTCAGTATGCAACCAGTGCATATGTCATGTAAAATTCACACGGATCTTTTGACCTTGTACATGTTCATCGCCGTAAACTAAGATGTTAAAAACTAATGGGGTTATAAGTTTAGAGTATCACTGGTCTGGGCTCACAATCCTCCAAACATTAGTAGTGATGTAAGAATCTTCACTGTTTTTGAGAAACCAGTTTGAAATTCTTTTCTTGTAAAATCTCCATCTTGTTCCCTTCAACCGAAAACCGAAAATGAGGGAACACTTGGCCAAAAACCAAAACTGAAACACCAAAAGAAATTATTATTTCTATATTATTAGAAGAATCAGTTATAAAATTATGAAGATATTTATTTAGCATTCAAACAATGCAAAATATAAAATATAATTGGAAATAAAATATTTTATTTGGCCCCACTCATGAATAGCCTAAAAGTAAGATAGCTGAAATATTTTACAATTAAATATCTTCTCTCATAAAATGTTTTCAAGTGCATTTTAACAGTAGAACCGAACCGAAAAATGCAGATGATATCTGCATTAGTGCAGGGATTTCAGCGAACAATTATGTATATATGCATTATGTGAGATAAGGAAGCAGTTCTGTGTGTGTGTGTGTGTGTGTGTGTGTGTGTGTGTGTGTAGTACAGTTTTAATGATTCAGTTCTGATTTAAGGGTCTGAGGCATGGAGGAAGAAACTGTTTCCCATCGTGGGAGTGAAGGCCAATATGCTGCATTACCTTTTGCCAGACCTGATGAAGTTATCAGCTGTCCTCACTATCCTCTGTAGGGTTTTCCCATACCACACTATGATGAAACTCCAGTGAATGATCTCTATAGTCCCTCTGTAGAATGTAATGAGGATTGGGTAACTGCACTCTCCTCAATCTCCACAGAAAGTAGAGATGCTGCCGGGCGTTCTTGGCAATGGAGCTATTGTTGAGAACAAGAGGTTCTCAGTGATGTGAACACCAATGAACTGCTCTAAACGATTTCCACTGAAGAGCTGTTTATGTGCAGTGGAGAGGGATCACATTGTGCCCTCCTGAAGTCAAAAACCATCCCTTTACTTTTGTCCATATTCAGACACATGGGGGGCTCTGTGCTCAGCATGGGGATGCAGGAGATGCTCACTGATTGAGGTCTCCCAGTTGCAGAGGGAGATGTTCATACCCAGTCTTCCAGTCAGATCTTAAGGAATGCTGATGTTGAATCCTGAATTGATGTGAGAATGAGCAGCATTCTCACATAAGTGTCCTTTTTGTCCAGAGTTTATGTGCCTCAAGATGAACCTATCAAAGCACTTCATGATAATGAGTGTGATTACAAATAGGATGAGAGGCAATGGGGCAGGACACAAACAAAATCTTTGGCACGGGGGTGATGTTGGCGGCTTTTAAGTACGTTTAAAGGATATTGGTGTTCAGATATTGAAGATGTATGAACTTCAGACAGTTGGTCTGCACATCTAAGCATGTGCAAGTATTGCTGCTCTGATGGTGTGGGACAGGTAGGCCCTTGAAGAGATGGTACCTGGGGACCAGATTTTTGTCTGCTTCAGAAAGGACTTGATACATCTGCCGAGTGGTCAGTATGGGATCAGAGTACATCTGAGTAGCCGAGCTGGGGGCCAGTCTCAGTGCGGTACGCGCCAGCAATGTTTGTAAAAGCACAGTCCAGCCTGTTCACCCCCTCATTGGGAGGTCCACATATTGATGGAATTTAGTAGAAATTGACTTTTTGTGAGATGTGTGAGATAAAATCTGTGGGTGCAATAAACTATTCATCTGGGTGTGAATTTTGGGGTTCACTGCTGACTCAGTAAAGTTTGGCCAGAGCGCTGTTCACGTTAGTGTTGGGTTTGATGTATGCTGTGTCTATTACAGTGGCGGCTCCTGGTCAATATTTTTTTTGGTGAAATAAGCCACCCTTCAGCCCCGACACGTGCCGCGAAACAAACTCGCCATGCATCCGGGGGGGTATTCCAGAAGGCAGGTTATGCTACATAACCGGGTAAGTTCTGCACTAACTTACCCTTGAACTTACCCGG